>PVMI01047936.1:0-19281 GCA_008528875.1 Aulacorthum solani
ATATATATATATTAAAATACATATAACACGAAGTGTGTGCCACACTCGCCGAAAAATGCACCATTCGCATAATATTATTATTGTACGTACGGAGCGATTTCCGACGTAGTCTCAATTTTTCGGTGGAGGGGTTGGGAAATGAAAGGAAAAACTTCACGGTTTTTTATCCTTGGCATCTCTGCGCTGAGAATTTCCACCTCGCTCAATGATATCTTTTCAGTTCGACGACAAAAATGAATATACGACCATAACGATACCATATACATTAGCTGTAGGTGCCATCCGAATCCGCCCGGTAAAAAATGATCAAAATACATCAAATACGCACTTTATATATATATATATATATAAAGATATATATATATCAGATATATATATATAAGATATGATATATATATCTGGTGTATCTTGGTTTTATAGTGTATACCTCAGTTTTCGGGCGTCGGCGTCGGCGTCGGCGTATCTCGCATTGTAAACTAATTCGACCGAGATGAGCAACCGTCTGTGGTGGAATAGATATAGCAAGTCTTGGAATATTTTCGAAAACCACTCCCCAAGCTTTTCTGATAAATATCTCTAAGAACAATCTCTGTCATTTTCGTAAAATGCAGTCGAGTGATTTTTGAGTATATAAGCTACAAGCCCTAAACAGATCAAAGTGGCAAGGACTAAATAGAACATTATAAATGGGGCTTTATAGTGTTGAAGATGAAGATTGAGAATATGGAGAACGGCAGACCGGTGTTGTACACTTCTTATCTTGCACCGTTAGTCTAGCACAATGCGCCAAAGAAGATCTGATAGTGACGAACACAAATGCTCTATAGGTGGCTCCTTACTGGTCGCAGTACAGCACTTAGGATGTCTCCATAGGTATATGCGATTTGTATTTATTAGATTGATTATATTCGTCGTTACCTAATTTATTAATTTATTTTATTATTTCTTTACATTATAATGTACTGTGAATTTTTTTTCTTTCTTTTGTTGTTATGTTTATTTTTTATATAATATTATAATCACTATGATTATTGACATTTTTGAACCGCACTCGAAAAGAACAAGAACAAGCTACAATAATAAATTCATTTTTATACATACATCTACAAACATACAATTTACTAAGTTGTTCACTCGCAAAAAAAGGCCATGTGAGGGGCGACTTCTCCATTCACCCTTTCCATCCTGAGGACGCCCCTAATTAACGAACTCGTGGTTCACAGACCACAGTGAACGTTAATGAGATTCAAAGACTCAAACAAAATTAATAATCTAAAAAAAAATAAATACTTTATAACATTAATTAGTATAGTTTATTTTGTTGTACATTTTTACTAGGATACCAAAGTCGTCATACTACATCGTCTATTCGTCTATTAAGTCAATACGTTTGTTATCCACTTAAATTGGAAACTACTCATTGTCCATTTGCAGATTAAATATAAAATTGTAGCAACACAAAATGAGTTTAATTTCAGAATAATAATATTCTTTGTAAGTATACTTTCACAAAACCCAATACATATCTCATATACAACTATCAAAACTTGATTTGAATTCTAGTGAGAACAACAACTCATAGTTGTTCTACCTACAAAAATGCGATTACATAATATATCTTTATTTTGGTGGTTTGGTAAAAATTACAAAAGCATTTCAAAAACGTTGGTGCATATAACACATTTATTACGGGTAAATTTTAGTTAACACACCCGTTTGATCCGTGCAATCGTCGTGATGACAATATTGTTGTCACTCTGTCTAAATCTGCATTGTAAAAATATAATAGCGGGCACTCATGGTTTCCCGATATTTGGTCGACCTATGTCCCATAACACACAATATAATACTGTAATAGCTGCCTGCACGTGCGCGAGCAGCATATTTCCCAACCAAGTGTGCACGATATACAACATACTATTAAGACGTATATTAAATTATATAGGTTCGTGTCTAGTATAAATAATTTTTTTTTTGGAAATATGTGGTTGTGTACCTAACCGTGACCGATGATCGAGAAAATAGTATAAAATTGTAGTAACACAAAATGAGTTTAATTTCGGAACATTCCATGTTGGTACTTTCTCATATTTCAATATATTATCCGCTATATACTATTAAGACATATTTTTAAGTACGTAGTATCGAAAAAAGAATAATCGATTTAAATTATTTTACAAATTACACTACATATGTTTTCCACATGTGATGGTGTAAATTTTCTTCACCCGGTTAGCCCTCCCGCAATCTTCGTGGAGATAATTTTTTTGTCGCCTCATTTAAACCTACAGTGTATAGCAGGTGCTCACTGTTTCCCGATGTTTGGTTGACCTATAACACTGTATAATATTATAATAGCCTAATGCACGTGTGAACTTTTCCCAATCATCTTGTATGCAAGTTATACAACATATTATTAATACATTTATATAGAAAATATAGGTTCGTGCCATGTGTGATAAAAGCTTTTCGTGTCGATGGTATTTTTTATTATACAATACAACTGTGTTACAGGGTGTTCCTGTGACAATAAATGTCATCCTTTAGGACGAAAATGCATGCGGAGATAAACATGAAAACGTCCAACTAAAATTCAAAAACAAACGCTTCGTGTAACCCCCTCAAAGTTTTTACTTCAATACTGATGATATACATATGAGAATCAAATGTTTGGCTGCAGGTTCTACCAGACGACAACTGCTTAACAAGCACAATATAGTTGTTAGTCGTAGCAGGCAGCGCAAGGCTGTAAATTAACTTAACTTTTTGAGTCTTCATAGCAAATTGCATATTTTTAGTATTTTTACTACCACTTCAAAGTAAGTCACACAGAGGGCCAACTCTAGACTCGTTGACACAATATATTAATTATATTATTTGCGATGAAGAATTCAGGCTTTATGATAAGAGAGCCAACCCTACAGTCCTACCCACCCATTACAGACACTGGTTGCAGGTGTGTATGACACGGTGCCACAATGCGTATTGACATATCAATATGTCATCATAATTTTGACTAGCTTATTGAATACACATAATATTATTATTATATTTATTGTACTATAACGATAATTATTCTATAATATACAAACATTAACAACCCTGATTTTCAAGGGCCACTTCACCTAGCGTGCCTGTATGAAGTCTTACGGTAATTCTATATCGTCGGGAGCACTCTGTATATATACCATTCGATGCACCACACCCTCCGGGCGTTTCGCGCTACATTTGTTCAATGAAAAGATAGTCTTATTTTATGTTCTCCGAGTATTGTGTGCTCACGCAAACATATCGTACGCCCGATGAGAGTGGTCGTAGGATACACGCATATGACGTATAATAGGTTATAGGTATACCTACGTGTGTATATAATGTATATTATATGAAACGATAGCTAAATGATTGAACCGTGACCAACAACTAACTTTATATACCTATAGAACATTAGCATTTGGCGTCCTAACCATATTAGACTATAATGCATGGACTGAGATATACCTGCAGTATATAATACGTATAACTTACACCGTAGAGCACCTACTTGGACTACTTACCATTAGATGGCTAGCACTTCAATAAATCGATTCAACAGAGTAATAAATCGACAGACAATTTTATTATTTAGAAGCGCACTGCAGACACCGAGGTAGGTACGTAAATTGTCATCCGATGATTAAATTATCGCCGAAAAGGTGTAATAATTATTTGACACATATTATGCGCAAGTTCATAATATCATGTTTTTGTCGGTGAGCCAATTTCGGTCTAAGTTATATCTGCACAGTAGTAACACGCGCGATTGGAATGTAGTTTTTAGCTAACAGGTAGCTACAATATTATAAAAATATATTGTTAGACACAAAACCTGCACCATGACGAAAAAATCAAACATTACATAAATTCAAGGTGTATATAAATTATGCACAATATATGTGTATATTATAATAACCGGTGGCGTCTTTACAATAATATTATTATGTCGTCGCTTATATCAAACGGAGAATAGTATTATGACCAGGTTTTGGGGGGTCTATTTGGCGCGTCCAAAAATATTTCGTAAAATGTATAATATAACATATTATGAATAACCCATATACAGGTAATATGAAATCGTAATCGAGGAAATGTAGCAAAGCCACGACCCTGTGTCATTTGGCTTTATAACATTATATGCAGCAGTCGCAGTTGTTATGCCGATGTCTTTACGCTGTATACGTTATAATAGTAATTTATAATGTTTTAAACAGCCGCTCATCGTTGCCAGCCAGTACCGCCGACGGGCCAGACGATAAACGTGTTATAATTAAAAAAACAACCGTGCGTAACTTTTGTGGGATTTTTCTTAAAAATGTTTACGCGATCCGCGATTTAGCTGCTTCCATTTGAACCATTTGACCTGGAGTACACCCATCACTGCATAATAATATTATTATAATATGATTATACGACGACTGGTCGTCGAGAAAAGTGGTCCGAACGGAGCGTGCGATAATAATTAGACCGCCGTCGACGGTAAAATAATAATATAATTACATACAAAATGTACGCACACATAGATATACAAAGAATATTAAACGGCTATACTGCAATAGTATTATTATAGTAATATACATTATTACGAAGGTTTGTAATTACAATGAGACCGTAAAAAACACACGTTACGAGCTCACGTCACGATACTATATTATTATTGTAAATACGCCGCCATAGTAGTATGTATTATAATATTAACACGATGTTATACACACGTCGATGAATGAATCGAATAGTTCGTGTATATAATATAATATAAGTATAGTAGTACGTATATATCGATGATTACGACACCGCAAAAGGGGCTACGCGACGTTTTCCAAGGTTTTGAAGAAAGTAAAAACACATTTCGTTGTTATTTTAGTTTTAGTTTTTTTTCATAAAGAATAATGGTTTTTACGTAGGATTTTTATTAGTACATATTCTATATTATAAATGTACATTTTAAAATTATTATCAACGTAGATATCGACATTTTAATACATTAGTTTAAATAATTTAGGTGTTTATGACCTACATTTTTTTACATAATTTATTTATATAATGCAATTTTTTCTTATTATATTCTGTTATTATTATTATTTATGAGTTATATTATAATATCTCATTTACACCAATATAATGTGTATTCAAATTTCCCCTCCCCCCAAAAAAAAAAATCACAAATCCTTTTTGATAAACATTGCTGTCCATTGTGGCTTGTCCCATAAACATGATGTCGTTTATTTCCTATAATAGTATCGGTCAGAGCCATATAGATCTTAAACTAAGTATACAAGTATATTTAGTTTAAGGTCTATGGTTAGAGCCAATTTTTGAACATTACAAGATACAAATGTATCATTTTCAATTTTTATTTTTATATGTTTTTAAAGCACTAATTGAGCACTAAAAAATGGCTGTATAGCGAGAATTAGTGCTTTTCATAATCCAATAACTTCACGGACCTATTTAAACCACAAACTTAAAAATTATTGTTCGTTGAATAATTCTCATAGTCGGTCATGCGTATTGGAAAACACATATTTTTCTCTGTCCAATAGTATAAGACATGTCTCTTGTACTTGAAATGTCACTTAGTGAGACGTTTGACCACCTTCGGTACAGTTCAGGCGTATAGTAAGACTAGGAACAATATAATATATTATAATTATAAACTGTTTATTAAAGCAGAATTTTACTAAATATTTTTCATCTGCAAGGCAAATTGAATCACAGATACTAACATTTTTGAGTATAGTGGAAAAATGTTTAGTAGCATACTACATTTTGTTAGGCATTTAATTAAATTTGTTTTAATATTGTTATAATTGATTTGAGTTTCTATGATAATAAACAAAGCAATGCGAAAATCGATTAGAAAAAAAATATAATCTCTATGTTAATATACATATAGATATATATGGCGATTATGTATGTGCAGATACTCGCGATACAATTGTGTATATTTTACTGTTGGGGATAAAGTTGAATAACTCCTCGGAAAGTCGATGATATTGTGTTAGTAGTTATAGATAGGTATAATAATACTATAATAATATAATGCGTATTGTACATATTTTATAATACCTACACATCGTGTTATGCACGCGTGGCTGTACAGTTGCACAACCGAAGACAACGTATACATATACCTAATTATTTATTTTTTCATAATGAATCCAATGCATGTATATAGATTAATTGCGTTCAATTATATATTATAATATATACGAGCAACAGATCGTATATAATATATTGTAAGGTATTTATTATTTGTATGTATACCGCTTGTTGTAATAATTCTGCTCGGACGACAACCGCGATGGTACACTCTGGTAAAAGTTACGCGTTCGCTTTTTTTCCAGCGACTAATCGTCATAGCAGCAATACGTGTTAAATCGGTATATTCTATATTAATTATTATTAATATAAACTCGGCCTGTTGCAAGGTTTTCAGTTTTCAAATATAAAATATTATAATATTATACTTTTCAAAATTATAATAGTTTTGGACTGACCTCACTCATATATTATAGGTTTGAACATGAGTTTTGCGGATATGTGATAATATTATTAATTCGTTGTTATTTATTTTGTCTAGTGCAGACTACACTATGTAATTACTAATTAATTATGAGTATTTGGCATAACAGTCCATAACAAGAATATGCCTTGTTTATGTCCATAATTAAAGTACAAAAGTTCTGAACTTACACTTTTTGACAAAAACGTTGTTGAGTTAGATTTTATTTTCTTCGTGAGAAATTGACAATAAATCAATTAATTTGTTCCAACTATCCTAAATAAACTTAAATTTTAATGTTTGATTATAATGATATATTGTATTATTATGATGATTGCCTAAGCAAAAAAAAAAAAAATGGTGGATACAAATTAAACAATTAAAATAATTACAAACTAATATTTTGTTTTTAACTATGCTACATGCCTTGATTGTTATTTTAAAATCTTATAAAATTAATATATGTAAATATATATATTATATGTATATAATATGTATTCACACAAAACAAAAACTGAAAATAATTTTAGTGTTAGCATTTTAATAATGATCTTGCGAGTTTGTGCAGCTGTGATCGTAAAATAAAGAAATAAGCAAAACTATCGAATTAATTTAAGTCTCATAAAAATATATGACATATGTCATCTGAATTTGATTGACACGTCCTGCCTCATATTTTTTGATTTAGTATAATATAATAATAAAAAGTATATGAACTACATTAGAATTTTCAAACCTTTATTTAGTAAAGTATATTAAATCTTTAAATATTAGAGAACTAATGAAAAGTGTTCACTACAGTTGCGTTTCGCTAAATTATACCCTGAAATAACATACAAGTTAAAAAAATTAACATAAAATATTGTTGTATATATGCAAAAAAATTTTTTAATGAAAAATGTATTTTAGAGTTGTATGTAAATCAGTTACATATATTATGTACGACGCTTTTTAGGACATACTTGTTGTTTATTTTAAAACATCATAAACTGTTTTGTATAATATATATTAATATGTTGAAAAAATAAATGAAAAATGTTATTGGTTATTACACTATAAGTTATACACTTATGTTCCGACTCGTCTAAACACATATTATATTTAATAAAGCACTTATTATTATAATAGAAAATAGTGATATCCGATATCCGTGTATTTTGTACTATACAATAATTGTTACAATAAAGTTACATAATTACCCAAATCAGGGAAATTATTTCGGAAAATCACTCAAGCCATTATAAGACACAATAAACATTTTATTTAAAATTCAAACAACAAAGTATAAATTATTTTGAACATAATATGTTATTATAAAAATATTATTGTTTTGTATATAGAAGTATAGGTATCATAGTAACATTTTTAGATGTTAAAAACTACAACATCTTAATAAACACATTTTAAAGGTGTCCTATTAAGTGAAAAATTAATATGTTCAAAACTAATATCATATTTTTTTAATACCAATTAGTTTGGAGGGCTGGTACAAAAAGTTAATGTCATAGGTAGGAGACTTGTGGTAAAGAAATGAGTAGATACGGAGAGAGAACGAAAACTGATGGGAAAGGCAATTATTTAGATATGTCCCGCATGTTTCGTCTTGGAATCGCATCATCGTCAGCTGGAGATGAATAAATTCGTTGTTGATTTAGGACATACCCTCTGGTATAAGTATGGGTACGAGTGAGTAACAATGTAAAAAAAAGATCACCACCCGGACGATCCCGCGGAAACCGGTTCGCAACTTACACGGACCATTGGCCACGCAGAATCGACGGATCCTGCTCTGCGTTATCTTCCCGTGCGCATAATAATAATAATATAAGGGTTGTATAATGTCTTCATTGTCGGTTTTAGACGCACGACATTGTGTCCTATTCGACCTTTGTCTGCTCTAGAGGGGTGGCTCGCAAGAGTTCCCAACAACTGCGGGGTGAGAACGCATGTCGAGTGAGCACATGGCTCTCTCGATCAGTCTGTGGGTACTTCCGTGATAATACGCGAGGCGCATACACGCCGAGCTACCTACGTTTTTCAACAGTACAAATAACACATAATAATAAGAGCATATAATATATTATTGCACTTATATATAATATTATATACCGGGTGATACATTTGATGTATTGCACACTCGCGATATTTCAAAAACTATTAACATTTTCTTATACGTTTTTTTTTTTTTATTATATTCTATACAATTTATTACCAACAAAATATTTTGTAACGACTTAAAATTTAGTGTGAAAAAGGAATATTTTCAAAAATGTTAGTGCTTTCTGAAATAATGAGTGTCTATTACGTTATGCAATGGATCACTCCGTAGAATAAGACGGTCGTATATACATCATAATTATTAGTTATCCTAATATAATAATTTATTATACTTGCTTAATTATCCTTGTGTATAATAAATTCAATAAAATATCTTCTATATCTTCGTAGTGTATAGCTGTATAGGTATTATATTTGTTGCATATTAATAGTTTGTGAATTTTTCTTATTGGCAAGTTTGACAGTTTTAAACTCGATGTCGAGTAGGTACACACACTATACGATAAATGTCGATTGACCTTATAATATCGACTAATTAGCTGTTATAATTAGCCAGTGTTAGGTTTAGAAATTAATGGTAAATTCAAAAATTCTTTCATTCGCTAAATTATTAAATTTCAACAACACAACTAACAAGACCATGAATAATGAACTTTTTATACTCTTGGAATAGTTTTCGATTTAACTAATTAATTTTTTTACCACTTTACCCGGAGCGAGTTGTATATTTAGTTTTCATATTTAATTAATTGTATTTTCTGCAAACTACTTTTTACAAAACGTTTGGTTTTAACTAAATACCTTTATGTCCATAAATTTAATATTTTCCAGTTTAGGATAGGTTCGTAAAAAATAATAGTTTTAAACTTTTATAATGAGTTTGATATTATGCTTGTACCTGTAAAGTAATTTTTAATTTTTAACTGTGTATACACAAGCATTCACTCCATCTAATATTTCAGTTTTTTTTTTTTTTTGAATGAAGATACATTATTATTACCTTCTTTCATTATTATAAAAAACATCTCGAATTTCTTATTATGTTATAAATTAAAAATTGCCAGTTACATAATATTAAATATTGTGATTTACTTTTCAATAAGATCTTGACATTATTATATTAGCTTTAATTTTAAAGTACTTCAACAATTAAAAGTAATGCCATCTGGTATTGTGTCAATAGTTATATCGTTTAATTAAAATGTCCTTTAAAATATATATGCATAATATTAATAAATCAAAGAACTGAAAATGGAAAAAAATGTATTTTTAATCATGAAATTCGTTAAAAGAGAAAAAAAAATTTCTAAAAAAATTGAAAAATATTTACAGAATACAGACCCCAAGTGGGATAAACGACGTCTTATCTCACTTCACTCACCTTGACGCTCTGAATTATTAGTGTTATTATAAATCTAAAAGCATTGATAAATTATGGTATTTGAAAAAAGTGAGCTGTGTTCAATTTACCACAGTGGTTATAATAAGGCATTTTAAAAATGTTAAGTACGCATAAAGATAATTTATGAGTAAAGATTTGTAAAATGTATTATATATAGTGACGAATATAATTACAAGTAGCCTTGTACTATAAATGTTCAAGTAACAGAATTTGAAATTACAAGTTTTATGCATTTTATCAAGCTATAGGTATGTAGGTATCCACAGGTATCATCGATTTTAATATAATATTAAATTAACCTGATTATTGTTTATATAAATCGAATCAACATCAAAGTGGAATATTCGGAAGGCTGCCAGTGACGTATTTAGGGGAGGGGGCGATCGCCTTGGGTGGCACTTTTTTATATAAATTTATTAATTCAATATTTGCAGTTATAAATATTAAAATAATATATAATTATTATTTAACCCATATTTACGATCCAAGCATATTTTCTAATAGTTATTAATTCACTACTACTTCTATATTGGCTATACTTCACATTGAATTATAAATATAAGTATTTAATTATTTCCATACTTTCTAATAGTTACGAATTGATTGGTATTGATTATTAATATATATTGAATAAATAAATATTTATTCGTTTTTTTATTTAATTCTATAACATAATTTGTACATAATTGATTTTATTTTCCAACTTTATAAGCAATCTTTAATGTGCATTAGATTTAGTTAATTCGTTAGTTGGGAGTATATATAAACGCCTTTTTTAATTAGCATTAGACTAATGCGCATTAATTATTCACGATTGGTGGCATCTCGAATCACCTTTGATGCGTATAATATTAACAATGCCAAATACACGCGGCAAAAGTTGAAATTCAAAATGAGGGGCTAACAAAAGTTAGTAAATGAACATGAAAATTCCAAGTACACTTCTGAATATTTGTTAGCTAGCTATAGTATAATTATATATATATATATGTAGGTATGCCAGCCATCAACAAATATTTAGTATAATATTCTTTAGCGTTTGGTGTGGCACTCGCTTGTAACTAGTTTTTATTATAATATTAGCATATTATAAAATATAATATAAACGCTAATTGTATTCGTAAGATTTCAGATGAGAAAGATCAATAACAATAATGCACTCTTTTCACTGATAAAACTGACGTATGCCAAATTACAACGTATATGGGAATTTTTTTTAAGGTTACGATTGATATAATATGTTTCGTTGGTTATAGCTTGAGTTAAATTGTTTTAACGAACTCTCAATTTTGAAATAATAATAATAATATTCTTGTATAGTCATACAAAATGACCACAATTATAGGACCTGTGACATTTATATGTATAGGTTACATGACGGTTTAAAGCTCGTCGTCTGTCCAAAAATTGAGTTCGTTTCGAATCTGGAAATTTTCCTGTAGATCGTGGTTAGTGAATTTCATACCATATGATTACAATCAGAATACATGGATAAAAGGCACATATTGTCATGTGTATACGTGAACTCTTAAGCTTTACTACCGAGGTCACCGTGATATTATATTATCTTCCTTTGGGCAAGGAAAAGTTGCTGGGGCTGACAGTTTCTTCCATTATGCTGTCCAATTCTTAACGATTTTCAATGCTTAAATCATTTTGGCCCTTTAGATACGCACTAAAAAATGCGCAGTGTCTTGTCAGTTTACTTTTAAGAGCTTTCGTCAATTAATTTATCATGTACGTTATTTTGGTTTGGTTTATAGTACTAGAACGTGTCTGTGGACATTTTTTTATAATTTATATAATATTATAGTCGCTTCAAATATAGGTATGTATTATGTATATACGTTTTACAAATACAAAGAAGACCCTGATTAAATAGTCAAGTTATGGCTAATCTTTAAAGTGACATAAAAAATATATATTTAAAAAAAATGGCATTTAGACTTGGAAGTATGCTTAAAAATTTTAAAAATCGTAATCTTTATAATTACATAATTTGAGAAAACAAATGAGTGGAGCGTGCTTAAAAACACTGTATATTATAATGTATATACATTTGGACCAGAGAGGTATTTAGTTGCTATAAATGTGATGGAAGAGCGCCCTAAGCATAACATTTTTTATGTTCATATTAATTGTGATCATAATATTTTTAACAAAATATATTGTTATTATACTAGAAAACTAATTTTAAATCGGGTGAATAGTGTTATTATCATGTAGGTAATGGCAAACTGAAAAGCACTGGGTTCTTTTAAGGCTTTGGTATTCCTTGAAATTATAATTAAATGTTTTTATTTTTCATTCTTGAGTGTGTTTTTCCAGCTTAATATTATGTATGAAACATATACAATTCATGTTTACTGTCAAAGATTGACATTATAAATGTTAGTTGGAAAGAGGGGGGTAGATTACCACCGGGGTGAGACATTTCTCAATGCTGCAGTCAAATTATGTACATATATTTAGACGGAATACGTTCTAGAAATTATCGTGGAAGACTTCACTCATCCGATCCGATTTTGATGGGAAACAAACAATTGGTGATGATGTGCATTATAGGGTGTTACTATGGTGACAATCACCAAAGCGAAATAACACAACGATGACCGAAATTTATATTGATACATCAACGTCACATTAAAATCATTTCGGACGATTAAAATCATAAACAAATATGTACACTGATTTTTTACAGAATATTATGCACGCATTGGTTCTAAAAATGAAGCTTTTGTGCGTATTATCATATTATTATTATTTTATTATTACTATTATTTCGAGTGTGTACTTGTCTACTCTCGCGACGGTCTCATCAGTTTGAAAATCGTCATTCTGGTGTTTCCCACCAGCAACAATCGATAAGAAATCTTCTTTTTTCACTCTATTCCTGTATTAACATATAAATCCACTGTGGTTATGATTCGTCACACAATTATATTATTATATTTTAGAACGTAACTATTATAATACCAGCTATATATGGTAGTGCGTAATTTAATTTTGAAAACTTGTAACTATAAAAACGGATTTAAAAAAATAAAATGCGAACACCGGCGTTTTGCAACATTTATAATATTATGTTGCATATTATACCCAAATATTTTCTAATTTCCAAACATATTATACCGAATACCAAATACATATTTTATACACTAGTCTATAATAATGGTTTTTTTAACACCGTCAATTTTATAATCCAGGATCGCTAGCGCTTACAAAATGTGATGATGATAAAATATTATTAGCTCGACGTAATCCGACATACATATCTATCGAAATCACGGCTATAATATGAATTTTTTTTTTTAATTTGTTTTTGAAACGTTTAATTTTTGTTCGGAGAAAGCATTCCCGTGCGTTTTATTGGTGTGTTTGCATTAAATAACGTTTCGGTGTTGTGTAAGTATTGCAGATGACTATTTGTGAAGAGCGAGTAATAGCTATAATACTAAGACATATATCTTCCAATTAGGTAAATTAAAACAAAATTTCAGATATTACAAGTTATATAACAATATTAGTCATATCAATGGAAATGTATTATTTTAAACACGAAGCACAATAACTTAAATCTATGGAATAATAATAATTATATAGGTACGTACACGACTATAATTGCATAACTATGCATATTATTAACTAGATATAAACGATATAATGCATATATATATATATATATATTATCAATATACAATATTTTTATTGAAAAAGTACTAAAAAACTCGAGTTTATTGGTTTTCAGAAACCAGCGTGATTCTTAAGTTATTCATGGATTGTAGATGTACATAAATTATTGATAGGCTTAGATGAAAAACAATTAATACATAGAGTCAACTATATATAATATATGAGTGGCAGTGGCGTCATTTTTGAGATGCAAGGGTATGCAAATGCATCCCATGAATTTTTTTAACACACTTTTTGTGTAGATAATTTCATAAAATTATAAAACAAATAACAATAATCTTATAATTTTTTTTGATTTTTCACAATATTTTGTGGATTACCAATACAACATGATACATACACCTTGTAGATAACCGTGTTAAAAACGTTACCAACTTCTAGTAGAACCGTCAAATGGTTTGTTGGACGTTGGGCCCCCAATATTTTTTGATATTGGTTTTGCATCCCATGAAACAATGTGAAATGACACCCCTGATTAATGGTTTGGCAGGTGGACCACGATGAGTGTTTAATAGAGGTGATGAATTTTCATTTTAAATATAGAAGACTACCTATATAGATTAATACGATATATAACACGAAAATAAAAGTACCTATACGCTTACGTCTAAAGTATTATATTTAAGTTTCTCTGGCTCTCGAAAAATTGTTTTCAAATTATCTGGACTGCCGTAGAATTGAATTTCCGTCCTCAAATAAATTTATACACTCTAGTTTTCTGACTATCGTTTTCTGTGCTTGATGCATGTTGTCACACTACAACAGCTCATATGTACAAAAATCAAATTAATACCGTTTGACTTGGAGCCTATACCTACAGGTAACATAAAATATAATAAGTGCCCCGGTCGTGTATTTTGTATTATTACAGTAAACATCGATAACCGCGAAGGGACAAACACTTTGCATTGTGCACGGAGAAAATAGTTTTTTAATCGACTCCATGCATAGACCTACCCCGCGGTGATGATGTGCGTATAATATACTCGTCGTTCGGTTGGTGGCGATTTTCTTCGCACGGATACCGAAACGAATTATTATATATTGTTGTAGAAGGCACTTTTTTTTTGTTCGGGTCATTTTTACCAGCAGCCGTCGCGGTTTTTGCTCGGATCACACACGCCGCCGAAGAGCACAATGGGTAGGCGGGTACGGCGGTGTGGAATCATCCCCTAAGACCACGCGAGGACCCGCGAGTACCCCACACACCACAATACAAAATAATATACACCCGATACAATGCTTAGGTACGAGATATTATGTACCTACATATACGGGTCGGGCTTGGAGCAGCTGGTGTTGCTTACATACCGCGGTATATACTCACGGGAAACACAAAACTGACTTACTCAGAGTGCACATTGTATACACGCGAGCGCTCCTTATAGTTCTCCGCTCTGGTATATATTATATTGGACGTGAGCGTGGCGTGGTAAGTTGTACACTGTAATGTGCGGGGCAAGACACGTTTTTTCGTGAAAAAAAAAATATGTTCATTGGCTCCTATACCACGGTCCATTTATACATGTTATATTTCCGTATAGGTAACTATTATACTAAAGCAACATTGCGGGCGCTCGCGGCATTGTAAAGAAAGCATTGTTGCACGCGTCTGACTTTGACACCGCGACGGTGGCGCAGACGACGTTTGCGCAACCGATTGTTGGCCGGCAAATATTAACCCCTTGGAACACGACTTTTCTTTCACTCGAACAAAGACACACACGCACTCTCACCGCACACACATACACACACACACATATATATATATATATCATGTACTACAGTTATATATTTATATATAACGTGAAATACTGCAGAAATAAGTTACACACACACGTGTGTGTGTGTGTGTGTGCGTGTGTCGTATCTGCACTGGTATTGCGATATAACAGACGACGTTTGCGAGAGTGCGTCTCGCACAATATTATTATATTATTATATGTCGTCGCACTTGGCACCGCCGATATAGGAGAAATGTTTAGCTGTTATTATTATTATTATTATTATTGTAGTAAATCGAATTCGGATAACGCGAGTATTGCGAGAGCTTATAATATAAGGTCCGCCCCTGCTAACAGTTGTCCCCGCTCGCCGAGTCGGTTGCACCGATACCGAACAAAGGTCCACGTGCACGGTATAAAACATTTTACGCAGAGTATACCTATTATAGAAACGTTTCATGTCGTTATATACGCACAGTGCTATTTAATTTAGTGTTGGTTACTTATTTTTCAAACTTTCATGATACACAACCATGTACACCACAATACTGGGTATATATATATATACGATGATCTGTACCATAACGGGAAAACATGGTGTGAGTCCATATATATATAGTATAGGTACATATATGTATATTTGAACGTATTGTTAGAATGTTGGATTGAGCATAGACCGTAAAATGTTTAACCGTAGATGATTATTATGCCTACTTATAAACGATGCCCTAAAACGACTACTGCATCGGCAGCACTTTATTTTCTGTTATAAGCTATATTAACATATTTAAACAATGAAATAGGTAGCTCAAATAAATATTTTTAATTTTCATATTTTACGCCATAGTTAAGTTATAACTATTATTTAGTTGACTTTAAAATGTATATTAAGTAGGTATTCTATTCCTATATATTATTATGTCATAGTAATGAGATCGTTTTTAACAGTTGTAATGTCCTATAGTGACATAGGCAGCACTCTATTTTTTTTTATTCTAATAACACTCAACTTTGACATAGCTTTAACAAATATTTTTAATTTTCATATTTACCCATCGTTAAGTATATCACTGTTATTTAGTTGGTTTTAGAATTTATATTAAGAAGGTATCATCCATTATTATACTATCATAGTAATGGCGTCATTTTTTTAACAGTCGAGACGTCCTATAACGACTACATCGGTAGCACTCTATTTTATATTAAAATAATAACATTAAACATTAATATAATAGTAAGAAAAATATTTTTAATTTTCATGTTTATCAATCATTAAGTAACTTTAGAATTTAGATTCAGTAGGATTTACCTATCCTGCATTATTATACTATAGTAATAAAATCGGTTAATCTTAAAATCTTAAAAGTTGAAAGCACATTGTGTGTTACACAAATACAACGAAAGACAAGTTACTTAAATAATAAATGTTTATGTAC
Organism: Aulacorthum solani; assembly: GCA_008528875.1. Taxonomy (NCBI): domain Eukaryota; kingdom Metazoa; phylum Arthropoda; class Insecta; order Hemiptera; family Aphididae; genus Aulacorthum; species Aulacorthum solani. The sequence continues at coordinate 16,852 of PVMI01047936.1, forward strand.
TAACTTACCTTACATACTCTAAGGTCGAATGTGGATTATATTTTATGCATGTACTTTGTAACTATATACTTATATAATATGTTTGTTTTGAATTTCGACTTTCGTTTGAGAAGTGTTTTCAATATGGCCTAAATAACGAAAATATATATTATTTATTAGAAAAAATATTTTTAATCCCAAAAAATGGAAACGGCGCTTACAAGTTATACAATACATGAAGACCAAACAGTACCTAGTACCTTATGTGGCTATTCTTTTACTGTATAATATCGTAGTATTTTTGGAAAAATACTATGAATTCTTAAATTTATGAACAAATATTTAATAACAAATTAATGATTAACATGAAAAATTTCAAACAGTAAGTTTTCCAAAACGTTAAAAAAAAAATTGAATTGCATCTGTTTTTGGAGATAATACCTGCTAGTTAACGGAAACTTATACTTACACAGTTTTTTCGTTAATATCGTTAACCGTCCACGTATAAGTAATAGATTGATATAATTTATTAAGAGATTTTATCAACACACTTCATAAAAAATACTTTTATCCATCATAATATATATATGGAGGGTATGAAGAAAAAGAATAAGCCATGTTAATTTATCGATTAAGCCGATTCGCAAGTAAGCATACCATATGCAAACTAATTTCTCTTGAATATTTAAAAATATCTATACATCATAAAAAATGTATTAAAATCTGAAATAAATTTAAAGGCATATTTTTATGATAAGATAACGCGTTGCGGATTAGACAGTAAGATTAGTACAGGAGATGTATGACGAAAAAAATATATTATGAACTGATATTGATGACTCATAGTGGCATGTATTATAGTGTTATGTTATGATTATTATTTTATAATTTTATCTAATTTGTAATATTTTTAAATGAAAGAAGTTGCTATTTTTTTCAAATAACTAGTTATTTTTGAATGTTTTCATTAGTTATTTAATGACTTATTTTATTAGGGCAGGTCAAATGATAATTTTAGTATGATAAAAATTCTAATTACAAAATAAGTTTTTCATTATAATTTCTATTGAGTCAGTATTAGGTCAGACAATGGCTCGACTGACCTGACCCATAGTTTTGTGTATGTCGATGGGTCTGTATTAACATAATAATAACTTTAATAATATATCACACAGATTAATAATATTTTAATTTGCAATAAGTAAACCGGATAACTATTTTTTTTTGTCGATATAAAAAACCGTTTTGAAACTGCTAGTTGCTATTGGTTCGTTGGTGCGTGTATGTCTATAATCATGTACCTACCTATCGGGTATTGCGTCCATTGGAAACGGTTGAGATTAAATCGACGAAACCAATGGCAAAAATAAATTAAATAATATTATAATATTTTGCAAAACAGCACGGGTTAACGGACATTTCGAACGAAGTCGATTTTCTTTCATTAATTTATTATAATATCCAACGTTTCCTGGAACCCTGCAATAAAATAAATATACATAATGAATAATGATATTAAAATATTATTGTCATTATAGCTGTTGTATTCGAAAATCGTTGTGGCATTTAGAAAAAAAACAAAATGAACGAAACACGATAATCCGGTTTTTGACGTGTGCTCTTTATCAGAAAAATGCACAGTAATAATACTTTTTGTAATATGCAACACACGTCATAATAATAAATCGTGTACACACACATTATATTATGTATTTGTAAGTACATCTCGACATCCGCGTTGGCACCTACCTATATACGTGTATATAAAACGACGGCGATAAAACATTATTTTAAATCAATGTCCGACCACACTAATAGTAAAAAACGACAACATTATAATAATCATCGGCGGCGCAGTGACTGCTTCACACCGCCGTCGGTGGGACTTGGGTGTTTGCCGCGTTTGTCCGTCTCATCGTCTATTATAACTACATTATAAGAAGATAATATGACTATTATATTAATATGTGTATTACGAATAACGAGTGATTACCATTCGCCCACACGTGCTGCAGTTGTACCTACGTGTTTGCACACACTCGTGGTGTAATATATCTGTACACGATTACAGTACCTTGAGTACCTACCATTAACGATTAACGTGTGAGCACTATAATAAATGTCTACCTCGAACAGTCGAAAGCCGTTGACGTGAGGACGACGTCGCCGATCATAATACTCATTATACCTATTACTTATTAGCTAGATACAACCTAAATTTATATATTTTTGTCCTTTCGACTGCAGTCTCACAATGCGATTATTGAATCGGGAGAAAAAAATACCTTTAAGGTACCCATATAAATATTTGGTGGAGGGTTATAAGCACTCTAATTATTTTGATTGTTTAAATATCTTGGGGAAAAAACAATAACAATTCGTGATCTCAGCTTTAAATTTGATATCCTGCTGCTGCTTATAGAGAAAATATTTACTCAGACGTATTGGAAA
>PVMI01047960.1:0-14167 GCA_008528875.1 Aulacorthum solani
TTCTGGATGTTAAATAATTATTTTTATTTTAGACCACTTTTAGTCACGTCTCATTCGTGGTAATGTAGCCATATAAATTTAGAGTCGCCACCGTAAATTCTTCATAATGTTGAAAAAAAATTATATCGCTTGTGTCAATAGAAAAATTGCTGCTTATTGCAAATTTTTTTTATTTAATAGATTTAATGTACGAAGCTCTAAAATTAGATTTCGTGTATTTAAATTTTGTAGGTATAACTATGGGTGGAACAAAAGATATGAATTATGCCAGTATTTTGATAATTCAAAGACTTAAAAAAAATTCTTTGTAAACGAAGTTAACAACTTTTTCTGGTTCGAGGGCAAAAATATACAAATTAAAATTGGATGTCACACGTGACAGGGTGACATATAGTTTACCGTGAGAATAACATTGAATGCTTAGATCAATTCTAGCAACGTTGAGTGTTTGTCATTGTGCTTTGTTTATACTTAATAGTCATTGCAAATGCTAATTTAACGGGAAATTGAATACGTTTAAACTTAAATGGTAAATCTCAGGGTATAAATTGGTATTCTTGGTATTAAAACAGTTTTTCCATTACCACAGCTCGTTAAGATTATGCACTCGAGCAATGAACTTCTCATTTTTTTGATTTGTAGATTTTATTTATTAACTTTATCGGGCTAAATTTATGTCTTAAACCTTTTCTGTTATGTCCTCTTTAATTTTAAAAAAAACTGGACGACCATCCAATAATTAGTTTCGGAGTTTATCCAGAAAAAAAAAAAGCGGCTTAATTTAATATAGTAGTATATAATATAGATATATATTGTACAGAGATATCTAGATGGAAATAATCTTACATTTTAATTTTTAAATCCGTCATATATTTAGCAGTCATCACTCTGACCCTGGAAGACTTTTGATACCGCTTCACTATTCGATTATTCACTGACGCATTCCAAAAAGATCGACAATTCTTTTCTCGGACTTGTATGTGAGTGTAGTTAATTGTTATAAATGTAATATGTTTTGTACATAAATATAATATATGCAGAGCCCACCCTCTTTCACCTTGACTAGAGGGTTAAGAATACACTCTTAGGGTGGGTATCCCAATACCCCAAACTCAATATGTCCTCCATATACTTATAATCCCACCTCCTTTCAATGCGTTTTACAAAAACTGCAATTTTTAATATCATCTCGTTGTTTATAGCTTTCCGTCTATTCTGTTGATCTACTCGTTTTAATACTCAGCTGTGGCATCACTGTCTCCCTGCTGAGTGCTGACAGACTTATTGAAATACAAATTTACCTATCGCTCTTTGTAAAATATTATACATTCCCAAGCTTAGTTTAAGTTAATTTTAAACATATTACAATTGTGCATGGTTTACAGTTTATTTGCACTAATAACACATTTCATAATATTCGTCATTCGTGAATGTGTTATGGCCACTTATCGTAATATACGTGAGTTACAACAATAGTATGTATAATAGTAGTTAATATATGTCTAGTTCTATGGGTTATTCTTAACACTATTCAATCTAACATTCTAACTGCAACTAATATAATATCTTCGTCGCCTTCATATGTTTACATTGTATCTATATCATTACCTACACCACTAATACCTATTGCTCGGACGCCGTTCAATCAAATTAATAAATATTTAATATAACGATCGCAGACCGGTTCATGTGCTCGGACGGATGTGGTCGGTCGTACAAGTACAAGAACGGATTGGATCGGCATCTGCAATTGGAGTGTGGCACTGAGCCACAGTTTGAGTGTACGGTGTGTGGTAAAATGTTCAAGCAGCGTTACTACGCAAAGATCCAGTTGGAATATTCACAACAGTATTATCCTCGATTAAGCAGACCGCATTATAATATTATTATTTTATTAGGTATATCTCTTTCCAACTCGCCTAGATTATAAATCAAAGCGTTGTATTAATTACGGATTAATTGTATTTATGTGAAATCGAAAGAAGAATATAAAATAAAAATAACCTACTAGATGTGTGTATTTGACTAAATCCTAATAATTGATGTCACCACTTATAAGGTTAACTAAATTCCTGCCGCTGTTGCCTCTTCGTGGTTACTCCTTGATCACACTGTATACGTACTTGTATTACCTTTCAAATGCTCCCGCAGTTCGAGAATCCAGTGTGTAACAAAATGTTCAACTGGGACATTAAGAGGCACATTGAGAGAATCCACGACACCTATGATGACATAATACCATCCACATTACATGTTTAATAGTTATATTTAGGAACTTATCTTGTTAAAAAATTCACAGAATTATATTGTAATATAGGAACCTATAATTTATGGTTGTTTGTTTAATTTTTAGTAAAAATAAGAGCAGACAAAATAAAAAATTACCTTATTTAGATGTATATTTTTACTGAATACTAACATTTTACATTTACATATACTTATCTAAAAAATTAAAATTGTTATGGACTGTACTCTTGAATCAATAACATTATTGTCATTTCTATAACTGCATGTAGCCGTCACACGACTCGATCACACTTAATACTATTGTAACGCCCAGATAATGTTTATCGAGGACAATTATATTATGGTTTTTATAATATTACCATTTACCAATATAATAAATAATAGCCGTGCCAAAAGTATCTTGCCTAATCACCTAATCAACTGTCCGCTTTACTGTTATAGTTGCAGTGTCACGGTTTAAGTGTTCGAACGGGTGCGGCCGGTCGTACAAGTACAAAAAAGGAGTTGCCCAACACCTCCGCTACGAATGCAGCATGCCTCCTATGTTTAACTGTTCGTTTTGCCACAAAACGTTCAAGCAGCGTAGATACCTCAAATTCCACATTTCCAGCGTTCACCGCATATTCATCAACGAGTAGACAGTTTCACTGGAATATATTTGAATTAATAATCATAATTTTACGTTTAATAAGAGATACTTAGTTTACAAATCCTAAAAGACGTGACTTAATATTAATATTGGATTAATGTGCAGTCAAAAAAAGAATACAAAATAAAATGTACCTATTATTATAGTTGTGTATTAATTTATTAAGTACTAACATTTCTTTTCATTTCAATATATTCCTACCTATACAATCAGAATTAGTGCTCGTGAATACAATATTCACTCTTAATATTCCAACTGATTAAGCCACATAAATCGATGACAGTGTATACATGTAGTTGCACAGAAAGTGTTTACCGTCGATACTTGCTATTATAATATAAAAATTAATATCCTTACCATATATATATAAACCATATAAAAGTATATAGGTAACCGTATTACGTCATGATCTATAATAATCGTTTGTCCCTGTTACCGTTTATGATTGCAGTGTCTCGTTTTGAATGCTCGAATGGATGCGGCCGTTCGTACAAGTACAAACAAGGACTTATACAGCACTTGCGTTACGAGTGTGGCGTAGCCCCGAAGTTTAAGTGTTCGGTGTGTGACAAAACGTTCAAGCAGCGTAGCACCTTAAAGTCCCACGTAGTTACCGTTCACCACACACTCATCGATTGACCAATTCACTGAAGTTGAATTGAATTTATTATTATTATTTTATGTTTAATAGGTACCTTACTTGGGTTACAACTTTTACAAGTTCTAGCATTATATAAATTATAGGTTTTTTTTTAATTTTCAGTAAAAATAACATATGTAAATAAAAATTACCTAATAGATGTATATTAGCTTACTAAATACTTACAATTCCTTATTCCAGATGCACAGTTATGTCGTGCGCCGTGTCTAGTCAATCATTTAAAATTGTGATTGGACATTATTTTTTCTAGTATTGTATGTGGTAACCAAGTTGCAATGGAGTATGCCAAGAATCGACTACAGCTCAACTTTTAAATTAATAAAATTACAAGTTATAACTAGTTACCAAGGTTTTTCTCGCACGACACGACACACGACGTATCTGTGAATGTTCTTTATTGTATGTATCTTACTTATACAATCTCAATGATTGCACGCATGAATCACATATGATGCTACCTGTAGCTGTCTTAGCCATATAGCTCGATCACAGTGTATACATGTAGTGGTCAGAAAGTGTTTACCAACGACAATTTACTATACTTAAACTTGTTGATTAACCGTATTACGTCATGATCTATAATAATCGTTTGTCCCTGTTACCGTTTATGATTGCAGTGTCTCGGTTTGTGTGCTCGAATGGATGCGGCCGTTCGTACAAGTACAAACAAGGACTTATACAGCATCTGCGTTACGAGTGTGGCGTAGCCCCGAAGTTTAAGTGTTCGGTGTGTGACAAAACGTTCAAGCAGCGTAACGCCATGAAGTTTCACATTGGTACTGTCCACCACATAATCCTCGATTGAATAGACAGTTTCACTGGAATATTATTTAATATAATTTCACTAACAATTATGATTTTAAGTTTAATAAGAGGTACCTAGTTTACAAAGTCGTGCAGGCGTCTTATTAATATTGGACTAATGTGCAGTCAAAATAAAAAATATCTTATAGATATATATTAATTTACTAAATAGTAAATACTAAAATTTTAATTCACCTCAATGTATTCTTACTTTTAATATCAAAATTAGTGCAGGCATTAATCATATATTTATGTATGATTCGTCACTCCTATCTGCAGTTGTTAAGTCATATAACTCGATCATAGTGTGTAGTTAGAGCCCAGAGAGTGTTTATCAACTACAATTTACTTTACAAATTGCTTACTTTTTGACTAACCTTATGTTTATGATATTTTTTACGATTACAGTGTCTCGATTCGTGTGCTCAAACCTATGCGGACGGTTTTACTAGGATAAGCAAGGAGTTAACCAACACCTTCGATACGAGTGCGGCGTGCCTCTGAAGCTATAATATGTTGATTTTGTAACAAGATGTTTAGGTTCTCGAGTGACATGAAATATATCATGTGCGCACACCACGTCTTCGTCGACTACCTTTAGTATGCTGTGTCGATCATCGATCGTATCTAATTACGAGTACCTATTACATACGACATATACTCGATTTTGTGACTACAACAATATTAATTTGTTGTCATCCGTCTTAACGACGTTGTTTTTATATTGTTCAATGTGATATTATTAATATTTTTTCTTATAATATATGCTGATCGGCGATCGATTAAAATATAGTACCCATGGTTTTTTTGTGTTCATCGTTAATTTGTTCAATAGTTATTTAGATACCATTTACCCATTTACTTTATTGTATAGAAAAAAAATGTGCATGTGTTGCTATTGTATTATTACCCAACGCATGTCACCATAATTGTGCACCGGCCACTGCTGTAGTATTTTGTCGGAAGTATAATTTTGGGCTTATAATATTATCATAGTCATATATACTTCATAGCTTATTGATGTGTTGCATCTTATGACACATGTCCTCAGTCTGCTGTTTGCTTTATATACTCATCTCGTTGTGCTCTGCCTTTGATTTATACTATTATTATTATCTTAATGTATTTTTAGTTCTACGGCTTATTGATTTTGAAGCATTTAATAAACATAACTGTTTGCTTATTATACGTTGTAATTTGTATATCCACATACCCCCACCGTATACAATACTGCATTGCATATGTGTACATAATTCACTATGACTATCCAGGTATACTTATCCAGTGGTGTTCTCGAGAATTCTCAATAATATGAGGGGTAGGACATGACTAAACTACAAACTGTATTACACACTCCACAAAATATATTTAAGTAGCTCGTATTTGGACGATTTTACAGTTATATTTCTTTGGGATCGCATTTTAGGTATGTAGGTACCAGTGTATTACACAGCTATACTTTTTGGTACAATAGCAAAATATTTTATTATATTATTACCCAATGGATTTTGTTTAAGACAAAAGCTTAAACGGTTTGAGGGACTTATCCTCCTCGAGAACACCCCTGCATGTATTACAATGATAACGCATAATGACATGGATGTATAGTGTATTTGTGTGAGGGTGTGTGAACTTAAGCTTTATTATATTAAAATATTACTGCCGTTCCGAGATTCACGAATTGTATTTTGTTCTGTTTTCTGTTCTCGGCCATACCCATACGGCTATACGTATAGTTTTCTTGTTGCCGTATACTTCAAACGACTATACATACGAAGAACACGTGATGCGGTTATCTGCCACTGCCGCAATCGCCAGGAAGAAGATCATATGCCCGAATAAGTGTGGCCGCACCTACAAGCGGATGGAACACATGAAGCGTCACTTAGCTCATGAGTGTGGTATCGATCCCAAGTTCGAGTGTCAAGTGTGTCATCGCAAGTTTGTGTACAACTTCAGCATGAAGAAGCACATGTCTCAAATGCACAAAGGCCTTTTCGTAGATTCCGACAATGTATCTTCCCCGTCCTACCAATCGCCATCCACCAGTTACGCATAGTGTAGACCCGTCAATCGCGGCGCGTCTATCACTGAGCAAATCGCCGACAAATCACAATAAAAATAATATTTTGCGTCTATATAAGATTTGGGTCGGAACAGTGTGTTGCAAATCTGTGCTTATTAGATTCAACATACAGATTTTCACAGCGATAATCGTTTACCAACCTACGATTACATTAAAGGTTATCGATATTCTTTCATTGCCAATGAATAACTAGGTATTAGAAATAAGTTTTTTTTCCAATATTGTATGTATAAAAATATACTTTAAAAATAAAATGATTCCCAGTGGAGCGAGATATTATACTGAATACAAAATTAAATACTTCAATATGAATTTCAGACGTTATGTACTTATACCACAATTAAGCTCACTATAATTAAAAATTAAAATATATTCGAATTAATAATAAGAACTATAAAATACAACACATATTATATCTATTTTGCAATTTGTTTATTATTGTAAAAATTTTTGTCATAATTTTAAACGATTTTGTAAATTTTTTTTGAAAAATGTACAAACGTCTAATATTTTTGTGCTATATTAATAGCCCATAGGTTAGATAATCGTATGTATCTCATTTAACCGAGGTATTCTTCTTTTATTGTCAACGAAACGTAATTCATTTAGAAATAGTTACTACTTACTACCTCATTTCATGTTTAATGTTTGTGTGTGTTTATTTTTTACCGGAACTATGTGTGTCATAATACTTAAACTCCATTAAAATGTTGAGTGCTGTAATTTATTATTAGATGAAATGTGTAATCCGTTTTTTCGGTTTGATAATTAGTGTTATTTTTACGAATACTTTTAAATATATCTATCAAAACTATATAAAGAGACAATATGATATTATGATTTATACATTGTGAAATATTTTGTTTAATTTAAACTAATAACAATGTACGAATTTCCACACTGTGGTTGTATTAGTTATGTAAGGTACCTGTTAATTCATTTTGGACTTAAAAAAGTAGTACATTTTATTATAATATGTCTATACATTTTAAATAACGATTCTATATTCATGAGTATATTATACACCGAATTTAAATATGAACCTACAAACCTATAGTTAAGTCGGACAATTTCAATTTTTCTGAATTATTAAAGTTGCGTATTACGGAACTTGTGAATTCTTGTTGTAAATTTAACTTAATGATAGCCAATACATGCACATAACACAATATATTCTGTTCAAAATATTTCAACAAAATGTCTTAACGGTGTACAAAAATTATTGATTAATTATTGTTAGATTATGACTGATAACACGAAATTGTTAATTATATCATATTATATATTTTTTGCCTATATTTATACTATTTTATATAATAATGTAATCTGAAAAATGAATATGAAATTGTTTACAATTATTTACATTATTTACTAATAAAAAATAATAGCTTAGATAAATTGTTCTGCATATTTCTTTAACATAACAATGTTATAAGATTGTTTGTATTTATCGAAATGTTAATCGGTAGTACACAATTACTAGTGGTTGTAGGTGGTTGGAATTATTGTGTTATTTATGTCAAGAAGACGAGGAATCTCTAGATTAATTTCAAAATTAAAGAACAGTGATTAAAATTTGAAATTTGTTATTTATACATATATGTATTATAATTATATTAAAGAAGGTATCTAATTTACTTCTATATTTATGTTTAAAAATATAATAATTTTAAATAATTAGGATTTTTACAAAAATTGCTAGTTACGATATAATTTAAACTAAAATAATTTATTCATAGGGGTTTTATTTAGCATTTTTATTTACTCAAATACTTTTTGATGTTTTTTATAGGAATATATTACTCTACATGAGACTGTGGAACTATTCTGTCCGAGTTTGTAGTGTTTGGGAATCCAAATCTCAGCCATTGGAAATTTGATTTGAATCCGTAGTTTAACAAATTACGCATGTTTCAGAAGTGTTGCGATGAAGTATTACGATGTGATGTTTGTTCACCAAAAATATTTTCTCGGTTTTAAACTTTATTTGTACATACTAATTTCATATTGAATTGTATTTGATAAAATACTAATCGTTCTTTTTTTAAATTTAAAAAAAAAGTGTATTCTCATATTCAAACAATGCACCACTTATACTCTTTATTAATAATCAAGAATCATAATTTATTTTTGAAAAAATAAATAGTTGATATAATTATGTATAAAAATCAAATAATATTACAGGTTGTAACTAATAGTTGCTTGTTACTTGTTTTTATCTAGAGTATATACTTTATTGTAGTGACAAACTTATGTATTAATATTGTTTGCTTGGTTGTTGTGTGATTGATCATGATATTTTAAACAATATTGAAATATTAATTTTTAATTGCTGACATTTTATTTTCCAGAAAAACAGTTAAATTACATTTTAATTAAATTTATGTTGTTTTTTCTTTTGTTGTTATCAGGTACTGATGAGTCCACTGCAATGCCACTTATGTATTGCTGTCCAAAAAATTGTGGTCGACAATATACACGAAAAGATTCAATGAATAGGCATGTAACATATGAATGCGGTGTTGAACCACAGTTTAAATGTAGTTTTTGTAATAAGACTTGTGCCCAAAAGTATAATCTTAAAAAGCACATGATTACTGTGCATAATTATATTAATTTTAACCACTCCTAATTATTGTATTACATATTGAACTTTATGAATACTACTGTGTATGTTAATTAGAAATACTCCTGTTTTTTTGTTATATTATTGAATTTTACAGATATTAATTAATGTTATTTATTTATTGTTTGATGCGTTGTGCTGTTTGAAAAATGTTTAACAATAATTTACTATGATGTTCAAAGAACAATATATACATGTTGGGTTGAAAAAGTATTATTTCAAAAAATTAATTAATTTGTCATCAATATTTTATATTGTTATACTTTCCTGAAATAATTGGTAAATTGATAGTAATAAATAAAAAAAAATAAAAAAATGCATATGTTTTAGTGTTTATATATATGTGTATTTATATATTATGTGTTTTTAATAATTTGTAAAGTATAATATGTAATCTTTTATATTTTAACAGTGCTTTATGGCTATAGTTAATTACTAACAAAATATGTTTGTTATAATATTTAATTATTTCATACTAATGAACATATTTTCTGTATTTTAGAATTAAGAATTACAACTAAAACAAAGTCAGCAGATGCAGTTACAGTTTTATCAGCGTCCACCATTTCTCAACAACCAGAATCAAAAAAACAGGAACCAAAAAAATGTTCTGTAACTGAAACTAAAACAGAAAATTGTTATAGATGTAAAAATTGTAAAAATATAATTTTAGGTCCAAATGCAGAAAATTTGTATGTAGAACATATCTTGACATGTCTTGACGCAAACAGCTTTGAATGTTCAATATGTTTTAAAAAATTTGCACATAAACGTGGTCTTACTAACCATTTAAGACTTGCACATTTAGTTTTTGACTAAATATTATACAAATTATGATAAACAATAACTTGAAAATTATCTACTGATAATTTCATTAAGCAAACACTAATTTTATATATACCAAAAACTTTTTATTAATTGTTAGTTTTGGCATACAGCTTGTAAGATATTTCATTGTTTTTTAGAATAGAATATCCATATTCTTTTCTTTTATTAAAATTAATTGTTATTTATTGCTTTTTAATTATCATCATAGACCCCATGTACAAAGAGCATGAACGATATTGTTTCAGTTATATTAATAAATAAGAAATAAAAGATTTTCATTATTTAATTTTTTTATTTAATGTTTTGAGTAGACAACCAACAATTTTATTGAACTTAAGGTATCAAAACAAGGTTAGTTTTATGAACATTAATGTATTAAGTTCTCCCTACCATAATAATAATGTAGGTAAATAGTTATGATAGGAAAACTCTAAAACAGAGCATGTCTTTAAAATATATATTACTGTTGTACTACATAATAATTGTTTTTTGTTTGTTAGGATTTATCTAAGATTAAAATTGTTTTTTCTATGCTTTTATATTAAATTAAAATGTTTATTCAAATAATCACTGTAATATAAATATACTAGTATTATTCTGTTTATTATTATTATTGATATTGTTATGATTAGTTTTATAACTGTGTGCTTGTATTTAATGATTAGACTAACCGTACTAACTGTAGGTGTAACTTAATTATAACCTAATTGTATCAATATAATTAATAATCTTTACAGTAAATACATAGTTGTGGCTCTGAACGTTAACTAAAATACTGAATTTGTTTATGTTTAGTCCTTAAAAAAGGAAAATGTTTACGTTAACGTGAACTTGTTCATCTGAAAAAATAAACGTGTTCACTTGGTTGTTCATTTAAATTGTTTTATTTTTATGAATCATTTAATTACTAATGCATAAGTATTACATTTGAATACAATTTATACGATTCATTTTGTATACAAAATCACAGAAATCATAATATTAATGTTGTTTTATGTCGAGCCCTGCGTGCCCACGGGAATTCTACGTATTTTATTTTTATAATTCATAGTCAAATAAATATAATAGAAAAACAACAATTTAAACAATAAATTATGAAAATGCCAAACTAATTTATTTTTCTCTTTATACAGATACTATTTTTTGGCTGAACAAATTGGATCAAATTGTAAAAAACAAGCCTTTAATATGTCAAAAAAATTGTGGTCGAAAATTTGGAGAACAAAATCAAAAAGGTAATCTTAAATTACACTTGCTGAAAGAATGTGGAAAAACTGTAGCTTGCGTAATGTGTAAGAAAAAATTCAATAGTGTACGCAGTTTGAAATATCATTTGGGAACTGTTCATAAAGTTATTTATTACTTTTAAAATTTAAACAATACTGATTAATTGTATGTTTAGTTTTTACTATTGTTATATTTACTATGTATATGAATATTGATAGTGCCAAAAATAAAAATATTCCAGGCATAAAAATGTTATTATTTGGGTTTATTACTTTTAATTACACAATTTTTGAAATTCTAAATAAATTTGTTATATTATCTTATTTTAATAATTTTATACTGGGATATGATTTACAACATGTATAATAATGTGATGTATACTCCATAATTAAAAATATAAATATTGAACATTGATAAAAACTTTTTATACATATCAGTTTTTTTTATTTAATATCCTTTTACTGGAAATACTAATTAGTATTACTGGAATGTTTCTTTTTACCAATAATATTTTCATATATAAGCTTCAATATATGCTAAAACCAAACACTAATAAAAGACTTCTGTTTTGATATCAATTATTAAAATAAATATAATAGTTATGTATATTAGGTGCTTATGATTATGATTATATAATAAACATTTTTGGCTTAAATAATAATAATTATTTTTTAAAACTATTATAATGAATTGAAATCATTGTTGGCTGTTGTATTATTTAAACTAAAATAAAAATAAAACAATTAATGTTATTGATGTGGCTTTAGTTTTGCCCATACAACAAATAATTATATAATTAAAAATGAGATTTTGCCATTTTTTATGTATGATTGAAAAAATTAACAACATCTAAACCAGCTTGAATTATATTATTTTGGGTTGTTGTATTTGTTGACTATATTTGAACATATCATTTTATTAAGGTGTTCTTACTTTTACTTTCAGACTTTATGTTAAAAAAGAATGATGTGTGCGCTAATGAAAATCCTGTATATTGCCCGAAAAACTGCGGACGGTGTTACAAGGGTATGTGGCGTAAATACAACTTGCAGAAGCACTTGAAATATGAGTGTGGAGTAGCACCACAATTCAAATGCCTAGCCTGCCCAAAAAGCTTCTCGTTGAAAGCAAATTTGAAAATGCATATGCTTGTTGTTCATAAAATAATTTTAGGTTCTAATCACAGTACTATGTCATAATAGTTGTTGACCATTATATATTTGACTTAAATCACACAATAAAGAATGTTAACTTATAATTTAGTGCCATAAATTCAATACGTATAATGTATATAATATATTATCATACGTTTACCAATTAATTTTTAATTAGTATTGATTTACTGTTTCAATTAGTATTTTGTTTTTTTTTTTATTTTAAAATATATATTTAAATTAAACTTCAAAAAGTGTAAATTAACACTGTTTGTTAATTTAAGCTGTATATTATTATTCTAGTATTTTTATAGAAACAAAAATTGAATTCCAGTAAACAACTATGTACTGATAATAGTTTAGAATTTAAGCTCAGTTCAAGTAAGAATTAATGGTAAAAAATTATTATTTTGATGTTGGATAATTTTAGAATATTTGATTTCGTTATAGTTACCATATTATTTCTTCAGATAAGAGATTTGGTAGTTACTCATTTGATTTTTGTTTGTATTAGTTACCAAAAGTAAATAAATATTACACGTATAAACATATATATTATAAATTAAAATGTTATGTGTGTATTATGTTCAAATTATCTTAATGTTCAACTTTGTAAACTTTTTAATACTTATTGATAAGATGTCTATTCATCAAAATCAGAATTATTGATGGATTTTTTTGTGAATAAAATAAAATTTAAAACTATACATTTATACAATATGTTATATATACTTCTTTACATAATACAAAATGATTAATAGTATGTTTTTTCAGTTTTCTCATATTATGACTACATAATATAAATGTTGATGTTCACTTTAACTCTTGACAAGAGTTAGTGAATTAATTAAATGAATTAAATCTATTCATGTTTTACACTTTCATAGGTAGCTAACAGAATTTTTGTTAGAAAACTGTAGTTATAATGAATAGATAATTGAGCATATTATTGAGTATTTTATATTTCTATGATATTGTTGCACATAATTATTTATCTTAAGACTGTGTTGTAGTACCGCAGGGCTGTATTAAAATATTAAATTTTCTGAAAAATCTCATCACAAATCTATGTCATTTGTTTACAAATGTATAACATTTATAATATAGCATTACATTATTGTTTTTAAGTACCTACTTATTAATTAAAACTTGTTTAATCATCTATCATGTTTAAGAAAAACGTATAAATAGTTGCTTTGCTTAATAAAAAAGACCTACATAATATTATTACATTTTATTGGTAACTATTTAGATTAAACTGTAGTTGCCTGTACCCATTGTCACAATGCATGTTTTCAGATCAAAATGGACTACTACACCGTGTAGAAGAAGCTGCAACATATGATCCGGCCCATTGCCCAATGAATTGTGGCAGGTTTTACAAAGGTCAGCATCGGAAAATAAATCTTCGTCGACACATATTTGAATGTGGTGTACAGCCAAGATTTCCTTGTACTATATGTATGAAACGGTTTTTCCGAAGGTACCAACTTAAAATACACATGGAAAAAGTACATAAAGTATGCCCTTCTTATCTGCACGATCACAGTAAAAAGTGCACAATCTTCATTAAATAGCAAAAAAAACCATCAATTATCAATTTTATTCTTTTGTCAATTATAGGCGAATAACATATGTATATTTCATAATATTTACTCACTTGGTCAAATTGAATTAAGGACATTTTTTTTATATCTGTATAATCATTTATACAATTAGTGTCACTAATATTCATATTGAATTATATGTATATGTTTGTTTTAATACCCTGATTTTCTATTGTTAATACTATATGGTGTACCCCAAAAGTTCTTATCACCCTTTGTTTTTCTGTGGTAAAGTAATATAACATTTAAATGCCGTTTTTAAAATTTAATTTTTTTAA
>PVMI01047962.1:5528-16448 GCA_008528875.1 Aulacorthum solani
AAAAAAAAACCAAAATTATTTCTGTGATTACAACAATTTAGTAGAAAGTTGTTAACATTTATAGTTAAAAGTACCTACTCGGGGGAAGACGGAAAACATGTGTTACTTCAATCAAATGACAGAAAATTAGTGCTCTACTCCAAACGGATTACCGTCTGTGTATACGATGCTACGCGCTGCAGTCCACGTATTGTTGTGTTGGGATTTTCGACTATAAAGGTCAGCGCTCAGCCGGAAATCGAACGGAAGTAGAAAGTACGGAGCCATTATATTATATATACCTACACATAGGTATTAAACACCGGACAACAATAAATTGCGCGGACGGACGGACAGAGTCCAAAACCGACGCTGTGTACTATTATTATTGTACAACGATGACGGGCTGCAATTTAAACTCAATGCGCGATTTTGTATCGAATTGTTTTTCGTTTTTCTAATAATTGCTAAATCAATTTCGGGACGTATATATAACGCGTTGTAATAAAGCGGCGACGGCGGCGTCGTTTGTGCACTATATATTTTAATATAAATATAACATTAATAACATTTTCCCTCGGTTTCGGCTCGGCGTTTTGAGTCAAACCGGGTGACGAGAGACGACAGCATAACAATATTATTATGTTATTGTCATCCTCGTCGTCGTCACGTAGGAGACGACGAGGAGCAAAGAGTGGAGGGAGGGGGGGGGGCGACGAATCGTTTGTGTGAAAAGATTTAAATTAAAAACTTATGCAGCAGCAGACGTTGTGGTTGTGCCTATATATAACATAAGTACGACGGAAAATCGTTATAAGCGTTGGGCACGCGTGGACGCAGAGACTATATATACACATTGCCCAATGGTATACGAGCATTACATATAGGTGTATTTAAACTGCAATGGGTACCGTTTTTGTCCTTGATTTCGAGTTGGGAAAAAAAATAATAAAGAACCGCCGAATGGAAAAAAAAGAACAAACAAATTATTGTAATAATAATTACACGGCTGCAGCGCGCGGGGAGATGAGACGGCGACGGACGACGACGACTATGGGCCTTGAATCTCTCGATTACTGCTCTATCTCTCTCTCTCTCTTGTGTCCGTATTTTTACACACTAGTACACTACACGCATGCGCACGTATACCTATCGCAGGTCCTTTGTATATTATACATTATAGTTATATTGCTAACCAGACGCTAAAAAGAATTAACGGACCGTGTCGCGTCGAAATATCGTCATTATTATTGTCCATACACGTACAGGTATATATTATGTTATATAACGCGGTTTTCATTATTATAATCGGACCGGGACGCGGAAAAAAATCCCATTAAAAGTTCGGAAAATACGTGACGATCGCCGTCGGATAGAGCTAGCGTAAATCGACCTCGCGACGAACAACGGATTTATCATCATACGACGGACGGCGATCGCGGTAGATGATGATCCTGCGTGCACAGCAGCCACCGTCGTTGTCTTCCTGCGGGTTTACGCGATTCCAAGGCAAATCGAAAATCGGTTATTTGTAAGCAACCATATAGGTATATTATATCTATAATTTATATTAGATCGTGCGGATCGAACGAGCGCCGCGCGGTCTAAACGCCTGAGTATACTGCGGTCTGAGGGGACTGGAGCGAGACGAAGTTTTGCTCAAAAATATACCTCCTTGTTCGACCATATAATATCGTGGTCATATTTTATGGTGTGGTCGAATTCGGATTCCCGTAGTAATGAATGCCACGTGGTGACTTTCGAACATACAATAGATTGTGCGAAAAACTAGCAACTCCAACAGTCATATAAAGAGGAAGGTATATGCCATAAATATACACTAAATTCAAAAATTAGTAAGCCATAGCATTTTATCATAGTGCGTATAACATTAGCGATATGATGAATCGCCTAAAAATCCGTTTATTAATTTAATTTGTGCATGCGCGTAATTAATAAGCGAGTTAACGCGCTCATATATAAATATATATGAATCGTATACATATCATAGAATAATACAATAATTATGACAATCAGTGAATTATAATAAAATGCCTAAACATCACCTATAGGTACACCTATCTATAACACGCGTGTAGGCGGGAAAGTCTAAAAAATAATAATGTGTTACACACGGGGGAGATGCGTGACCTATACATCATGCAATAAGCCACAACTCTACAAAATAAAACATGTAAAAAAGGGCAAGAAGACGGTTATGTAAAAATTGAAACTTAGTAAAAACAAAAAAAAAAACAGAAAAAAAAATTATCAGACTTACGGGTTTCGGCCGACTTGAGTGGTCGCGTGTGAACGGTGTGTGATGGTAATCGCGGGGACACGATATGCGTATATGCACGTATGTAATATGTACTATATATTATGTATATATTTGTTTTACTGCGTAATGTCCAAAGAAGCAATAACAAGCACACGTCGAAAAGCTAATCCTTTTTCGCATCATATATATATAATATTATATAACAAATTTTTTGGTATATGTATTTTTTTTTTTTTTTTGGTGACTGCGGTGTGGTGATTGGAAACAGCATGGTGCGATAATATTTATATATATACTGTATTATATATATAAAGTAAAGCACGCACACACGTACGCGCACACACATCATATATTATATATACATATACACATCGACTTAAGTCGGCGTGCGTGTGAGTGTGTGTGTGCGCGCCTAAGTATACGATATATATATATATATGTGTGTGTGTGTGTGTATGTGTGTGTGTGTTTGTATGTGAGTCTGAAAACGTGAGCATGCGCACACGTCGTAGAACATCGGACGATAATATGATGATGTCATCTTATAATAATATATATATACGGCCGAGTGTGTATGTTTAAAAGCCTTCCGTTAGGATTTCCGCATCCAACTGTTAAGCATGTTGGTGAATCTCTTGGTCGGCCGTACCTTGTTGGTATCGTCGGCCGCCGGCTGTTGTTGCAGCAACTGCAGCTGATGACTCGCGGCCACCGACGACGTGGTCCTGTTGAAATCTTTGGCCGCGCCACTCGCCGTCGACGGTGACGACGCAGCGCCGCCCCGGTGCGCGTGATTGTTTTGCGACCGGGCTCGCGTCAGGGACGCTCCGCCGCCGCCGCCCGAATCCCTTCGGGACCTGTGCTGGTGCAGGTGACTCTGCGACGAGTCCAGTTTGTTGCCACGCTGTTTGACGCCACCAACGCCACTGCCGATGGAAGACCCACCGTTGCTCTTGTTGTGGCCGTTGTTGTTGTTGATGGACTCCCAGTTGCGGGGCAACGATTGGTCCGACTTGCATTTGGTCCACGACTGGTATTGTTGCACGTCGCTTCCTCGGTACGACGACGTCGGCCTGGGCTGCACCGGACACGACGTCGGCTTGACCACCGGTATCTTGCTGGGCTGATGCTGCACGCCGTGTCTGCCGCCGCGGGTCTGATGCGCCGACTCGGTGCTGCTGCTGCCACCGTTCTCGTCCTGACTGTGGTTGAGGTGGTGCTGCAGGTGATTGTTGTTCGTGTGCGGTGTGGACACCGCCGACGACGGCGTTCCCGGCAGCGCGATCTGAGGTAGGATCGGGTTCGATGGCACCAGGTCCAGCCACTGGTTGGTGGCCGCGGCTGCAGTGCCGGCTGGCTGCGATCCCGCGATGACGGGACCGTGTTGCTGCTGCTCCTGGTGCAACTGCAACAACCTTACCCGTGCCATGGTCCCTTCCAGCTCGATGCGCTTCTCCTCCAGCTAAAACAAACAAGCACGTGATGATGTCATCGTTCGACTATCCGCGCGTCCAACCCTCCATCGACGCGCCACTAGCGTCGCCGCGGCACGGCACTCACTTGGAATTTCAGTTCTTCGTTATCCTCTTTGCTCTTGTTCAGCTCGTTGAAAACGTCGCTCTTGGAAATGTTCAACATCTCCATCTGACGGACAAGATTCTGCAAATTGAAAAGAGTTAACAATATTCAATACAATAATAATATAGGTTTAGGATATTTTGGAGAACGTATACAACAATGATTCGGCTTATAACAAAAATGAGCAGCAATATTTATGCTAGTCTCCAACATTGTTTAGCCAAAGTAAAAACGATAAGCTGTTATATGTGAATATTATCGAACTATTAAAGACTGCGTACTATATATCGGAACTGTAGGTAGTAGGTACTTAAAGAAATATAATTTTGTAGATTTTAAAATCAAGTAACATTATAATGTGTAATAATTAACAATTTTAAGGAGTTATAGTTATTAGTAATAACCATCAATTTTTTAGTAATTCTGTTGTCACATATGTTTTTTGAGACTTCCAATCGATTTGCGTAATTAGCCCAAGTGCACGACGGACAAAAGCGTAATTGTATGGTGTATTCATACCTATTTATTATTACCCATATACAATTCTAAAATGCGTACATAGAAGCGCACGACGAAACCCATCATGGCCAATGTCATCGAAACCCCATAAATCTAATACATGTCGACCGAACATAATATACAACAATACTCATATCATAAAACCCGAACTGGATTAAGTATAAGTATTTAATATTGTTGTGTGTTTTTTTCCCTCTCATTCATTTGCGTCAAACGTCGCGAGCACCGCTTTATAATCTCGTCGAAGGGCGTTGGCCCGTTTTCGTTCTCCGTACTATATATAGATACACATATATTTATTATAGGGAACGTTAATTCGTCGATATTGCGAAAGTGGATATCGCACACACACGCACACACGAGTACGAGCAATGGCTTAGCTGAGCTAAGGTCAGTTAATTATCGCCGGGCCAGCGACTCTACGAATACTCGATACCAGTGGTTGTATGCGGTACTGCATCACCACCGCCTGGTGTCCCAGATGACCAGGACTGTGTTTCTAATTGGCTTGGTTTCCGAATACCCGGTACAATAGTATATAATATAATATTCTTAATGCTACAGGTAGGTAGGTAAACCGCTCTACACTATATTTTACGGTTGAGATTTTCGTTCTGCGTTCAGGAATCACGGTTACATAACCCTATATATACCAACTGTATGCCTTACCTGCGGGTATTACCGTTCATTGTTTCTCGAACAAAATTGTATTCGAATTCACAACTCCACTGTAATCGTTGTATGCGCCAAACAGCATTAAAAACTACAACGGCTGGTGTACGAATTCATTACGATAATAATATTTTATTACACAGAAATAATAATAATATTGTCATCGTCGCCGCCACGGGATAATTAATTATAATCGGCTCTACGCAGAGATTTATTACTATTGCATTTCGATGACGGAGTATATTATAGTATATAAACATAAATCATGCGTTGTAGAGATAAATAAACGCCATACATCCTTGAAAAGTGCATAATCATAATCGTATGCGTGTTTAGAGATGAAATATTAAAACAGCAATACGGTCCGCCTACCGAAAAAAAATTAAAAGTCGAAACAATGAAGACCTTTACTATACACACAACAATAATAGGTTTGGTGTAATAAATTGGAATCGCGTGGGTTGACGCACCACTCGCAGTGCACGTATATGGTCAACTTGTGACGAACTTGAAACTTCAATGTAAATATATGTCAATGTGGGTTCAAAAACAAAAATTCATATGGTACATAATAATAATAGTAACGACAGTAATACAAACGTCCGCTGCACGACAAAAGGGGTTCTACAAACCGGTGGGCGGTCGATTAATATTACCGAACAGTCTTTCTAATTTTGAACGTCGTTTTTACATTTTTATTTTACCAGATACCCCCATGAGTCTTTCACCATCACTACCAATTATATTATATTGTGTTTATAAACGTCGTCGCGTCGCTACAATCATTTAATTATTTATCTTTTATATAGTTCTTAATTGCACCGCAATCATTACACTCTATAACGACGTTCAACAAGTATTCATCAAATGTATTTAATGCGGGTTAACGGGAGCGTGTCCAGAAAAAGCCTACAGCAATTAAAACGAATAATCATGATCATCTGTGACTGACTGTTTAATAAAATATGTTCTACATTGAAACTAACTGATAGATAATATACTAATAAAAGCGATGAAATATCATACCTATATTATAGGTATACGAATCGTTATTGGAATAAAATATAAGACGACATAAGGTAGGATGCGAGAAAAAAATCGACATTTCTTTTTTACCGCAAATAATACAGTGATATTTCATGTATCACGTACCAACATCCTCTAAAGAAAATTGTATTCACTCATTGAGGGCGGACGTGCCAGAATATATTTGAGTTATACTATGGTCAGAGCAAAATACGTGATTTAAATGTAAACATAATTTCGGATAGGTTATCTGCACACATACCCCTTGTAACATTTGCTCATGTAAATTGCGTTTTGATCTCATTCTCGATTTCTCTATATAACCCGCGGATTACGCGTGGTTTTGAATCAAACCGCGTGTTTGCGTATAGAAAACTTTTAGCACGCCTTTAACCGCAAAGAAAGTATCTAAACAAATAATTATTCCAAATTGAAAGCGTATATGTTTATTACTGCACGAGAAAAATCGTATTAGAGATAATATATATATACATTATATTATACATTATTCATAGTAAGAACGAGCGCGTACTTAAAAAGTTTGTCAACTGGAACCATTTGAAAACGTTCATTAATATTATAATATATATATATATATATACGTATTGTTCTCCTTCAGCTGTATCAAATTGAAGAGGAAAAAACAGATTTACAAGTCGTAGACATTCTGGGCGTACGAGAAGGCGCGAAAGTAAAAAAAAAACTAAGATGATGAGTGATGATGACTCATCATAAATAATTTTAATATTACAAGTGAATGATAATATCAAAAGAAAAACACACAAAAAATATTGACCAGAAAAGTAATGCGAGAATCAAAATGATTTTAGAAGAAAAAAGATTTTATTATTATAAAATATATTTTATAAGAATATTTGTAGTTATTGCATTATTACCATCACGTTATTATTATTTATTACGTTTGTATAAATTTCATTATAGGAGTAGTATATAAGTATACTATAGAATATATGTATAGAATTTAGGAATAGTAATAACTAGGAGTAGTTTTTCGTAGCGACATGAAACGTTCAAAGTACTAGCCGTAAGTACTTGATTATAACGACTATATTATAATATTATGTTCGATCAAAATAGTTTTTTTTTTATCAATCATTTTAAAGCGTCCAACAGCAGACTTTACTCGTCTAAACATAGCTCACCTTGTTCTCGTAGGATACGGTGATGAGGTGTCGCTGAAGTTCGATAGGATTGAACGTTTTCAATATGGCCGCCAGGGTTTTTTTGGGCAATGGGGTGCCGAAACCGGGTGCGTGGGGTTTGCCGATCCGGTCTCCGGGACTGCTGACTACGCCGTCCAGGGCGCCCAGCCGCTTGGCGAACGTCGGCGACCCGATGTCCAACGGTGGAGACGATGCCCGGCCCTCCAGGTTCCGAGAGATCGGGTCAGAAGGCCGGACCAGCAGAACCCTCCTGGACCGGTGGCGGTCACGATCCCGGTTACCGTCGTCGTCCATGATGGCGGATGACGAGGACAGCGACGCACAGGAAGCGGACGACGAACCGTCGTGCAACAGTTTGCCGCACTGCAGTTCGATGGACGATAGGTTACAGGCCGAGTGTTGGCTAGGGGTGTAGAATGCGTCGCGGCCGGCCGACGACGAGCTGGGCCCCGTCGACGATTCGGGCTGAACCGGAGCAAAGCCGCCGCCGTTATGACTAGATGACGATTTCCTCGCCGCGATGGTCGCTGCTGCTATGGCGGCGGCGGCCGATGGCGACTTTCCACCACACAGCCGTTCTTCGAGTTCCCTGTTCTCGCACACGACAGTCTTGAGTTCGGCGAGCAGCCGGTGGATCTGCGCCGCGTTCGACAGGCTCTCCGCTTCCATTTCGGTGACCCGATCGAGCAGCGCGTCCCGTTCGCGTTTCACGTTCGCCACGTGCGCTCGGAACACGTCGTAATCAGTGGTGGCACCGCTGCAATAGGTGCGTAGGTCGTCGCCGTCGCGCGGCACCGGCTGCAGCAGGTCGTCCACGCTCCGGCACGGCCGTAACCGTAGCCGGCGCCGACGTCTCCGCAGCCGCTCGTCGTCCACCAGCAACCGGTTCTGCAACGACTCCACCTCGAGCTTGAGCTTGGTGCCTTTGTCCTGGATCATCTCCAGCAGGCTCCACAGCTCGTCCTCGTCGTCGTCGTCCTTGCCGCAGTTCTTGGTGGTCATCGTCGTCCGCGAGCTGGTCGAGCTGCTGTCCTTGCTCTCCGTGCAAAAGCCGCTGTCCTGCACGGTGCCCACCGACGAAGCGGCCGCCGGTTCGCCGCTCTTCGGGCCCTTCCCGTGGCTGTTACTCCGGCTTCGGGGCGCCGTCCCGGCCGCGGCCGCCAGTCCGACACCACCACCTCCTCCACCACCCCCGCCGGCGATCCACCCCGACGACGATCCCTGCAACTTCCGGCGGACACGCACCCCGGGCTCCCAGCGGCTCTCCCCGGAGCCGACGCCCTGCGATCCCGAGCTCGGCTCCGGGCTGGACGCCTGCTTGTGACGCAGGTGCGGGAACGTATCCATGACCATGTCCCTAAACTCCAACAGCGCGCCGACCTCATTCTGTAATTCCTGAAACATTCCAATCGTTACACATTCAGTCGATAAGTATATACAGTACATTTAGACGCAGTCCGAAAGCTGCGAGAACGGACTTATTATATTATACAGCCACCCGATAAACACTACACTAAAACGTGTTGCAGGCTTATTAAACATATTTATGGTATAATATTATACATCACGCGGTAGGTACATATTATTATAGTATTCTGCGAGTACAATTTTTACATTTTTCAACAAACCGCAGTTTAAATTATATCATTATAATATGCGTTCTACATTTTTTATTATATATATTATATTATTATGTTCTAACGTCAAACGAGGTGGATCGTTATTGCAATTTCTTCCTGAACGAAACCATAGTTGGTCTTAAGTTTCGGGTGAAAATAGTAATTATTCATTAAAAGTACGCATGTTTAGTTTAATAATAAAACGAAACGTACTTCTATTTCAAGACACATTCAAACGTATAGGTTTTATTTATTCAATTGGTGGGATTTAAACCGTGAAAATAATATACATACGACCCATATATAGAATTATAGACGAATCGTGTACCGTATCTGCACATAAAGTTTTTATTATGATTAAAACCTAATTAAAAATGTATTTCATTAATAATTTAAAAACGCACTAAAATGAATATGATATACATGCACACGTCATGTTTCGTTATCGATCAAACACAAAATAGAGTTTGTACGTGCGTTTACAAAGAAACATTTCTAGGTGGAATGTTCGCTAAAATCAATTGTCTACTCAGTATAATAACAGAAAATTATAAGATTAAAACTAAAATAATTATTAAGTTTTGTGTTTAAAATAAATACTTGTAATTGACAATTGAACAAATTATTTTAAATATTAACGAGGAAATAATTGTGTATTTAAAATAAATGCCAAACCCACTAATATGATGATTGTAAGTTTTGACTCATTAAAAATAATAAAAAGTACCCAATAGTCATAATAAATTATAATTATTTACAAAAACTCATAATAAATCGTTTTCGAAGCCATTGAATTAAAACGCAGTTATAGTAATAATACATTTCAAGGTTTATTAAAATTAAAAGAACAATACAAATTTAAAATATAACTCTCACTATAACTGTTAAGTGACCACATAAAGAAAAAATAGAAAACCTTGCAAATAAAATAATGAAACATAAATCGTCTGATTTTTTTTTTTAATGCATAGTCTTATTAGGTATACATTTATATTATAATAACTATAGTTATTTTAAAAGCCCACACTTCTGTGGTATCACATATGCATAAATATATACATAGTACCTACCTTAGTATCTAAAATAAGTTTAATGTTTATACATTTGAATAAAAAAAAATAAGTACATTATGTTAAAGTGGGAAAAATAAAATACATTTTGTTATTGATCGATGAACCATATTAATGACTTCACACTATTTTATAAGTGTTATACATGAATGTGTTCATTTTGATATGACATTTTAATTTATAGACAAATTTATACAACATAACACGTTCATTGTTCAATATCGTGAAGCAACACTATAATATATAGACTATAGTTATGCGCAAAATATTTATTTATTATATTATGTTTTATTAAAACTGTAATAATGTAAATTGTAAAAATATTGTATAGTTTTATGAGATTTGGTTATAATGATAGGCGTAATGAAAATTGTAATACTATATAATGTTAAATATTATCTCAACAATGTACGCCATAATATTTTGTTTTGCAATCTCATATTCTTTATTAAAAAGAAAAACCTTTTGGTCTTGATGAATTTTATAATTAAGTATTGCACAAATAAAGTTGAATTTGTTTTTAGTTTTTAACCATAAAAATTACTATACTTGACCTATTTTTATGCAAAATTACAATATGTCAAAAATATCTTCAATTATTTGTATGGACATTTTTATGATCTATATACTAGTATACAATTCAATGTAAGAACATTAATCAGAAGTAGCTTGCAAAAGAAATTGAAAATTTTAACTTGCTGTGGCCTGTGATCCCTGTATGCCTGTATACGTACATCGTAGATTTTACTTTCGAAACACGATATTCATTCACGATCATGACGATTTTGGCATCAATCAACAGGAAATCGAAAGGTAAAACTTTTGTTTTACCTCATTCGTCAAAAATATACAAACCGGTTAAGTGGGTCATGCATGCAAGTCATATGCGGGATTATCATAACCAAATAATAATAAAAAAAAATACGTTCCCGGAAAGGTAATTTTGTATTTTAAATAATATAACCCGAGGAATACAATTTTAATAATTTTTC
>PVMI01047975.1:0-13093 GCA_008528875.1 Aulacorthum solani
ATATTTCTAACGGTAGCTGTCAACCATAATATGCAACAACCCCAGGACCAAAATATCCTGGTAATAAAACATGCATTGAGTATTAGATGCGTCCTAAAAATTGTTCAGTACCTATTTGATTTACAAGTCGTCAGTTAAAATATGAACGATATATATAACGATCATTATGACAGTATTTAGCATTATACGGTAGTTTACCAAATTATATTTAAAACTATATAATAGTTAAAACTGAAAAAAAAATAATAATAATAAATAAAAATATATTATAAAATAATGAATTATATCGAGAGTGCATCTATTGCACGCATTATATTATTATTGTATAATATAATTTGGTTACTCCTAATAAACAAATGTGATGCAACAAATCTCATCAGTGAACAAGACGCAATAGAAATCGTCATTCAGATGACGCACACAACTTCGGCCGTTCTAAACAGTTTAAATTAATTTGACTAAATAATCAGTCATCGTTGCTGCGTTTTAATTAATGAAACAATTTGGTATAACTAACATACATTTTAAGGAATATTATTACTAGCAACTCGTGAACAGCTGTATTCTAATACCATAATAATAAAGTCATGGGTGGATCACCACTATAGCCTAATACAGGTAGGTCAATATTCGTACAGTATCTATTATTTATATAAAATACAAGTATACTGGATAATTACAGGTATATTATAATCTGTTGGTCGCAATGAGAATAAAATACATAATATTATGTTTTAAATATTTTAAATATTACAATACGTTGTAGTAGGTACTTGAAATACTAAATCTTATGTTATGATCTTAAATAAAAAGATTCAATAATATTTGACCGTAATTTAAACCAAATATTCTATAGATTGGCGTTTCTCTGGATAAATTCGTACTTTTAGGTACGTTATTTTTTTCAAAAAATGTTATTATGTATTAAACATTATTCATTACTGCTTCAAACTATAGAACATTCTACGTACATAATGCATTATCTAAAACGATAAATTAATAGTCCACGAGAATAAGTAAAATGCGATCCTTATGATAAAATGTTTACATTATATACCTCCTCATTATAGCATATTTTTCAACAATGCCATTTGTCAATGTTTCTAAAAAGGAATTGGTAAAATATTTAAGTTAGGTATAATACTTATAAGGTAATGTTGAATTGTGTAAGTGGTACATCAGGCAATAAATTCGATCGTTATGTGTGTGTATAAATATGTATATATTTTGGTCGTTCATTTTAGGGTCGTAAGTAAGTCAATGAAAGTAGGACATATTTGTTTACTGACCTCGCAATAATAAAACGCACTAAATTTATTGGAAGGAATACATATTTGATATGAACATAAATTCCGCATTTTCCTGCAAGGACATAATTGTATGTTGGATAACAATGCTAAACAAGTTTGACTTATAACGTGGAAATATAGGTATTTAATTCAGTTTAATTTAATCAAATACAATATCAAAATGAATAGTAAAACTAATAATATATAATGATAACCTGGTGCTCGAGAATATGTACAACTTGTTAGTATAAAATAATCGAACGGTAATATCAAATATTGGTAATATGAAATAACATATTTGATTAAATTGGTAAAATGTAAAAACGTATTTATGTATTTTTACACTGATAGATTGGTTTAAACATTTTTACTAGCGATGTCTGTCTTAAATATTTAAATGTATAATATATATTTTAACTGCACCAATCAATCAATATAAAATACTAACATGTTTTTATTACGTTACTATCCATACATTATACAGACATACGTATATGATATTATAGTATATATCATTATCTATATCAACTTAATAGTAACTTATCATTAAGCTGATATAGATAAGATTATTTTGTAAAATTGACAAATTAAAGATATCAGCTTAAAAAATAAATAAATAAAGTAGATAAATACCTAATATATTGTGTCTATGTTTTTGAATGATCTAAAAATGGTCTTGAGATCAAATCCGGTCATTAAACCTTACGTTTTGGCTCGGTTGAACATAAGATTGAAATTAAGGAAGAAAAACCAGACTTTGATATTTAATCTAAATAATTCGAAATAAATTGAGGTATACGAAATTACGAACTAACTTGAAATATCCATAGTCATGATTAATAAAAGCTCTGGCTATCCTGGGATTTTTTTATTTTATAAAGGAACAGCAACCAAAAAAATTTATATTTGGTTGAAAAAATTATCAAGCGGTAACAATTTTTTCTACCTATTTATTATCCAAGCACTCTCGAGTTATTTGACTTAACCAGTTCTCGCAGGTCACTATTATGAAGATCATTTTTCAAAAATTGAACATTGTAAAAAACTAAACGAAGAATTAAGTAATAAAAAAAGAGACTGGATTCTATGCTCAAAATTTTGTGTCAATCATGATAGTCATCAACGACGAGTACAAAATATTAAAACTAAATATAAACCTACGTTAAGAATTATTATAAAAAATAAATGTTTAAGTATAGTTATTTTTATGTTAGGTAAATGTTTATCCAGATGTCTATTTAATTATATTGTATATTATGATAAAACTATTAATTAAAACTGTTTGTTTTATACAACATTTATATTGTACTCAATAAAGGTTCAGGAAAAACAATTTACGGAATGGATACACCAATGTCATCCTTGCATTTCCTCCTATAAATGTTTGGCCACGCGCCTACGCGTATTGCAATAAGTTATACATTGGTGAATATTAGATCAACTGATATCAAACTGAATTGAATTTACACAATAACATAAATATACTTAGAACATAGTATAAAAAAAAATAATAATTTTCATTAAAAATAACAAATTGTCTATTATATATTACAATTTATACTATAATATGCTGAGCAATTTTGTTTTCTTTATTCAAGTTTTCTTATATATTTTATTGATGAATGTCAGAATGTAACTGGTCATAAAACTTCCTTTGTTAGGAAAAACTGCAAAAATATAACGAGAAATAGGTTGAATCTATGGCAACCTGTAGTTGGTCTTTGAGATTTGAGTTTTGTAGTTACGAATAGAGGATACGAAGTTCTTAATTTTAAAATAATATGTTATTTTGAGTTTACCTGATTACATAACGTAAAACTTTTAGCTTGCATAACCATAAAAGCTTAATGTTAGATTTTAGTTTATTCAATCCATTCAAATTGATGACATTTAGTGATTATACAACTAGGAGGTGAGCAAAGCTCCTTTTATCCTATTATGTATCAATCCGGCTTACTAATATAATATGAATATCTTAAATTAGTTCAAACACTTACAGAATAAATGTAATTCAATTATTCTATCGTAATATTTTTTAAAATTAAAAATATACCTAAAAATAGGTTCCTTTTACAAAAAAGTACAAAACTATGGGGTGTAAATATGAAATGATCTCTTACTTAATTGCATAGTTCTGGATAGGGTTATTCTGGCATACTGCAGCATTTTGTATTATTTATGTAGTAATTATTTTGAAATTTTTAATTATATATCTAATCACAATATTTTATAATGATAATTTATTCATAACTCATAATATAAGAGACTTATTTCACTGTATTTTTCTTTAGAAAACATTGCATACTTAAGTTATACTTACGTAGTATTGTTGTCTGCATTTGAAAATGGAAATTTTTACATATACAATTTATTATTTTCGATTTTATTTCAACATTTTTTTCCATTAATAAAATGAAGGGTATAATATAATGCAATATGTATGTGATATGTATTTTGTGCGTTTCGTGAATACTTATTTAGAAAATTGATATATATTTTGTATGAATAGAACATATCTACTTGGGTTAAAGGTTTAGTACAAAAGTCGTAGGTATTAAAGTTTCTGTAGTAAATATCGCCATCGTACGACAATGAATTTTATATATATATATATATGCAATATACATATTATTCATAGAATAATAATAAAACATCAATAGATAGGTACCTATTTTTCGATATTCCCTTTTTTTATAGTTTAGGTTAATAATAATTATTAAGATCTTTCTAGTCTACAGCTAATATGTGACAAATTAAATGTATCTAATAATAGTAGTGCTTCAGTACTTGGTAAGTAATTATTTCTTATACAAATCACTAATTGGCATTACAGTGACTATTATTTAAGTTAATGTGGAAATTCCTATTAACGACAATTTAAATTTTAAGCTTTTGTTTTCTGTAATACGTAAATCTAAAAATAATATTTCCAAAAATAGGTTCTTTATAATAGCTATAATACTACACACAAACACATAATATTTTGTAGTGCCTAATTTTAATTTGTATTAAAATAAGACGCAGTTTAAAACTCTGTTACGACACGTTTGGTAAATACCCATTAAAGAAACTGTAGAGTAAAAGCGTGACTACGCAGTTATAGGCACCTACCTACGGGTTTAAAATCAGGCATTCAGAGTTCAAACTTCACTAATTTAAAAATATTTTGACTGCAACTGTTACATTGATGTTATACTGTAATGAATTATCGCTTATATTATTTTTAGAACACTCATTGAATACAAATACTTGATTTAGTTTACTTAGGTATTACTATACTAGAAAAGGTTTTTATTATGGCTCAATGGTTGTATATTAAAGTATGAAACCACTGAGACCTAATCTAAGATTTCTAAAAAGTGATCATAAGTTAATAGGTAGTAAAGTCAATAATATTACATAATTGGAAAATCAATTGATTCATTTAAGATTATAAATAGAAAAATATTCACGTTGTACATTAAATACAGATGTAATGCAGGCACAATTTAAAGATTCACATCTGAAGTCGGATACTACTACGGGTACCTATTTTACATATTATTTAAATTTTGAACTAATATTATTAAATAATTAGTAATTTAATTTGATTCACTCGATTACTACCATGAGCTATGTTTTAATGCATCCATATATTTATTAAGAACTTTATGAAATTCTTTTTTGGTTGGTTCTGTTAATCTTTTTTAAATTTTTCCTTATTTTCTATAATATATTAATGTATACTATTTCATTTTGTGATACTTTATGCTGTCGAGCCTCATAAATTAATATTTTATATTTATTAATAATTAAGAACCGTGTACAGTTATAGTTAAGTTAATTTTTCATACTGTTTTCTAGTAAGTAGTAAAGAAGGTAAGTAATACTTTTCAATCAGTAACGTTTTTTAACTTGGGATTCTAAAAGTGCATATACTTTAAAGAATAGTATTTAATAGAGTATATGCGATATATTGTGATGTTTATATTTATATTACCCATTCAAAAATTGAAAGTAAAATATTTTTTACATAAAATAATATAATCCGTCTTAAAAACTAGTCAAATCAGTTGAATATATAAAGGCAATAGTAGGTACATAATATAAAATGCAAATATAATTTATGATTTTTGAACATACTACATACACAAGTACATAATATACCCACATTAAAAGTTAATAAAAATATGACATATTTTATTATTTTTCATTTTTGAAGCTTAAGTTCCTTACTTAAATAACTATGTTACAAAGTTTTGAAAAAAGAAATTCGAAGGTATACGCACTTAACATATTAATATGGCTGCCAGATAGGTACCGTTACACAACCATTAGTGTTTACTGCACACCCCTCTCGGTTGCCATAGACCCATTCATCTAAGCACCATAATATAATATATAATAGGTGGTAGGATGTTCATGTTTACGTCTCAGCTATAACCTGCTCCCTTCCAAGGCCGCCAATAGAAATATTTCACGAGGGGGACCAACAAAAAATATTTTATCTGTTGAATATTTTATTTTCTGAATCCGTGATTTAAATAATTGAGTATTCGTATAACGTATATCATCTAAAGTAAGGGGGCACGGTCCCATGGCTCCCCTTCCCTAATAGGCGGTCTTGCTCTCTTCATTTTTCTACTTACTTTCCCTCGAATCATTCCTCTTTTCATGCTGCATCTTGAGAAAGCCTCATCATGCAACCTCCACCGTCCATCCATTTTAACTCCCCCCTCTGACTCTAGAATCCTACTTTATTCTAAAT
The DNA here is from genome assembly GCA_008528875.1 of Aulacorthum solani. NCBI lineage: Eukaryota > Metazoa > Arthropoda > Insecta > Hemiptera > Aphididae > Aulacorthum > Aulacorthum solani. The sequence continues at coordinate 6,037 of PVMI01047975.1, forward strand.
GTTCGTCGTTCCCCATATCATCTCATATCTAAGACATTTCATCAACAATGGCTGGCTTTCTAATTTAAACAGTTTATTACCTTGTTTCTAACATTTATTTTTGTTTTGTTTATTTGATCTTTGTTATAATATATTCTGTGGTTCTAATATTTTTAATTGTTGTGCTAGAATAATTATTTTTATAAATAGAAACACATAAAAATAAAGAAAAATTTGAAAACTGTCTTTCTCAATTCACGATTCAATTCACAGAGCAATAATATGTAGTCAATTTGATTTCTTATGAAAAAACCACATTGTCAATATAGTATTAAAATATTTTATACTAGCTATCTATTTCTTTAAAAAAATTAAACTTATATGTTATATAATATGAATATATGATTTATTTACATTTTTAATATCTTATAATCATAGTTTTACTGCTGTTTTATACATTTCGATTTCAACAACGCCGTCCACCTTATATTCGGTATAATATACATATTATTTATTTTTATTTCTCACGTTTTAGGATAATTTTCATTTCTTGTATTTCTACATTTAAGTGTGGCATTATTTTTCCGTTGTGACTGTCGGACTGCATAGTATATTGCTTCGAGAAGATCCTTTATAATCCATTTAGATTAACAATAATACAATTGTCGTTTAGCCCGTCTAGGGTATAAGTGCCGTAAGGTATAATGCACACGCGTAGTGCTGGACAGGCGTACAAATTATGCAGAAAGAAATTTATAATACCCGCACCGAGTATTATAAAAAGATAGTCAAATGATTTGGTAAGACTGGCATTTCCGTATTTATCTGACAATAGAAGTTTGTAGAACGATTAAACAAATTTTACCTTTTATAAATATTTTTTTCGTTTGGAATAATTTAAGAAGGATACAAATATATAATATTATAATATTTATTTTGATATACGGTGGGGCAATTAAAGTTCAAATCTCGGGGTGCTACAAATATGTAACACTTACAGAACCACGTCACCACTCGACATTAAACATTGCCAATATTTAATTTTAACTATAGATATTATGATATTCACATGATATTATTAAAAAAAGAAAACAATTAAAAACCTATTACATTTTTTTGTAATAAATTGTATTTTATATAAAATTGTTAATTTAATTTATTTTCTGCGTCTATATCAACAAATAATATGTTTTAAATATTTTTTTGTTTCATTAGCCAAATCTCTTTTGATGTTTATGATACTTCAGTCGGTGAAACATTGTTGTTTTTTCGTTATTCTTTAATCTTCACATCGTTGAAAAACCACATTCGCAAATTGCATGTTGCTGATCTCCCGGGAATAGGTAGGTAATGCAGCTCAATGCAATAATTATACTTATAGTATATGCGAATGGAATGTAAGATCAGAATAAAAGGAGCTTGGGGTTCTTAATCTTAAGTTGGTAGAGCTTCAGCAGGGGTGGTGTAAGCCGTTTGGCTTTCTGGTCTCGAAAGATGATACACCTTCTGCTCGGGGGGCTGTAGTTGTTGTACCAACAGGTACCTACAGTTTATTTTTTTAATATCGTCTGCGAACACACCCTGCTGGACACTGCAGTAGTCGTGGTACCTTCGTATAATAGTATTATTATGGCTCAATGTCTAAACACTATTTTTTCTTCGGACGAAATTCACAAGCCATCGGTATTTTGAGGTCGTAACTCCGGAGGTATTGTTACAATAGCGGGTAAGACAAGAATAATATTGTAACTTTAATGTGCACCGATAAAACGTGCTTTCGAGTATTTATAGAGGACGGGACGTCGACGTCGCGGTGTTAATATTAATATAGATGGTACTACCGAGCTGTACACAGCACATTATTGTACAATATACATTTTTCTACTTCGGTGACTCCTATAATACTAAGCTGCAATAATAATTATATACAACTGTCGTAAACTTGCGACGCCGTCTACTTCGACCGTTTGCCATGTACCACACCTTCGCATATTATTATATCAATTGTCCGACTGCGTTCTATAATAATATACGAACGTATGTATATTATTATCAGGGGTATATATTTAAGCACAAAAAACAGTGTTGTACAAAACGCACCGTCCGAAATTAGACGGTCCGCGAGAGACGCGACACTGCAGCAGGTATTAGGAAGGAAAAGCGACTGCCTATTGAACTAGCCGCGAAACATATTATTATGTATAACAGTTGTACGTGCGATCTAAACTTGGCGTAGCGGACTTGTAGGTATATATAGATCGCCCGCGAAACGTACACAATACGTAGGTCTGCACTGCTATTACTCTATGGTCTGCACAGTCCGTATTATAGTATATTATTACGTTATTATTATACGCATTTCTACACCATAAAATAATACGTACGCATTGCTCGTCGTTTTCCGACCGACAAACGAAGCGCTAGAGTGAGAACAGAGAATGACGATGCAGGCATAGGAGAGCGACAATGTCAGTGACAAGGAGTCGGGCCGGGGGATGGACCACGACGGGGGTCACCGCGCGAGACGTCTGAAGAGCCACGGGCTACAGCATACAATAATAATAATAATAATAATAATAATAATAATAATAATGATATGGTTTACGGCACGGTGACGGTGAGTAATGTTGTTTACAGTTTTCTCACGATGGTTAGCAGCGCAAGGTCAACAGGATGTTTATTTTTAGAACAATCTCATTTTTGCTCTCTACAGCCTACACTTATGCCGTCCGTTCGCGTCATAACGGATAATGTTGATATGGACGACGATGCGATGGTATGCCGCCCGCTCGGTAGCAGTTTAAACGTCTAAATTACAATAAATACACAAGTGCCGGTTGCGTTCAAAAATTGATTAATTTCATGGTTCAATAAAATTTAATGGACCACCAATCGTGGTCAACTATGTCATGTTTGAAATTAACATTAGCTCACTATTGAATGTTTAGTAATTATTGTTCAAGCAACCTGGCATGGGTATATAAAAATAATAAAAAATAATTAATAGGTACCTAATACCTATGTGTATTATATTATTATATAATGTATTTTCAATTGTGTACATGAGAAGTTGGAACTGATCTGATCCATTTTCGCTCATCACCGATGTGGCCAGTGGCGACCACGTAGTGTTAGTAACCAACGATGTCTAAGGGTGGTTTTGGGTAATTATGATAATAATTATAGACTATAATACTAATAATTAATAATATTAATAGACACGTATTAATGTATTATCTTATAACGCATAACAGGTGCTTCCATCTGCTGTTGGGAATGAGCTCTTGTCTTTATAACTATTGTCCGGCAAGGCGGCGCCGTCTAAAGCACCAGAGAAAATCTTTTATAATATCTATTTATTTCAAAGTTATGGTATTTTAGTATTGATTTTTCATAAAGTTTTTAGCAACACGAATTCACTTAAACAAAACTCTAAGAACATTTTTAAACTGTTTAGTTATATTTGTCCAAAAGTAGCATATTCTACTAATTTAATTTATAACAATAAGTTCAATATAGTAACCACCATAAGCGGAGCTTGATAAATTTAGTTGGGGGGGGGGCTCAAGCCCTCAAATTATTTTCTGAAAATAATCTGATTAATTGTGTAATTTGAAATAATCTTAATACAAGTATGAACAAATGTCAAATAGACTAAAATATATAAATGTATTGCATACTCTATTACTATTACAATATTAATACAAATGCAAAAATACTAAAATAAAAATACTTTAAACTTCCTAAATCTATTACTGGATTACTATAATAATTTACTGATTAACTGCAATCAAATTATTTTCATTCTCAGAGTTATTTAAACAAAAGAATGGTTACCGAAATTGTTTTCTGGTTTTTCTATTGGTTCAGGTGGTTCAGTTTCATTATTTGTCGAAATATTTTTTGAAGTATTGGTGAAATATGTTCTGATATCGAGACGCTTCATGTTTATTACTTTTTAAGTAGCATACAATTAATTGTAGTAAATAGCTTAATATTCACGAGACACGAATCAGTGCATCACACTATCACGTACGCACAAATATTAATGTTAAAATTAAATAATAATATTATTATGTAGACAATTTAAAATCTACAATGTCAATAACAATGTTCAATAACAATAATATTGTTCATACATATAATATATAAACTATAAATAGCCATGCGATAAGCCGATAACACAGCCGCGCAGCACTTCCCACAAGAACAGCAGGGCGTGTGTACGTGTATAAGTGACAAGACGACCCGAACTCATATTCCTTACTCGTGTTTTATCAACTCTCATTATATCGTTGAATAATTAATATTTTTTTAACTCCGGATTTTCCCTAAACGACTTATTATTTTAACTTCATACTAAACCATTAGAGTTAAAATAAAAAAATAGTGTTGTGATGTCCTTTAAGTACCTAATATATTAATTATGAATAATGATTTAAAACTATTAAAACTGTAAGTACATAAACATAACTTCGGTATACATTTGGGGGGGGGGGCTAATCTAAAACTTGCTAAGCCCCTCCAAGCCCCCCCTAGCTCCGCCTATGGTAACCACCGTTACATTGTTGATGAGAACTAGGAAACAAAATGGAAAACGTTTTGCTATTGAATGTCACATTTTACATGAAGTAATTTTCCATATTGCCTGGATTTGTGTAAGGATTTTTTTTCCAGTCTATACTTTCATAACACGAATTAATTACTACAATAGCTCACTTTCGATTGAATTCGTCATTCAACCGTGAAATTCATAAATAAGTAACTGTGCTTAGTAGATTAAAAATACATGTAACTCAATTATACAGCATTCAATTATGTAGTGTATAAAATAATTAAGAATAATAATATTAGAGTTTAATAATTACAACAACATAAGGTACGAATTTATTTTTTTGAATTGGGATCTTGTATTAAACTTTCAAAGCTTAGATATAAATTAGAAAAATTTTAATAAATGTCCAACTCGAAGAAATTTGGCGATTTTCATGATTTTGAAGAATTTTGTCAACATTTTAACTTCAGCACTCATAAAGAAATATTGAGAATTTTAAGCTCAACTATTATTTTAATTTTAATTAATACAATAAATAATGAAAAATGGTGTATTACATCATAATGTTTTTTGATTAAGCAAAAAATTTTGTATCGACAATAATTTAAAAGAAACAAATAAAACTAAATATTTTTTTATGCCTATAATTAGTTTAAAAACAGTCGTAATCTTTCAAAAATATTATGATGCTTAGAAATATTGCTAATATAAACATTTAGAGAACATTTTATTTATATTCGGTAACCTTTTTTGAGCAACACTAAAAACCAAAAACAATTTTCCTCAGTTTTTTGTTGGCGAGCCTTTGTTTGTTTGCTTTTGAAAAATAATGGGAATTTTTTACTTTTGATTTCTCAAAGCACCAAATAGATTTACATTCCTACCAGAAAAGATGATCCAACCAAGAGATGATGATATACACCAAAAAAACCCTCATCCTTATTTTATCTTTATAAAATGAGTAAAAAAAAATCATTCTACGTATATATCATTTAGTGTAAAGATATTATTAGTGCTCAAAAAAGATAATAATATTATGAGAGTTTATAAATTACAATATATTTAATTTAAAAATGATCGAATAAGATGAGAATATAAGATAAACATCTTTAATGGTGCATCTGAATCATCAGTTAAGATCTCTAAAAAGTAAAAGTGGTATTAAATAAAAATAAAAAATATATTTAATACATATAAGATATTAAAAATATAATACATTTTATTTAATTCTTATTGTTATTAAAACTATACTTGCATTAATAAATTAATAAATAGTAAAAAATTAACTGATATAGAATATGAATATTTTTATATTATCAATAAGTTACCGTTCTTACAATTGAAGCTCATTTTTGTAAGATTCCACGTATCATATTGAGTTTTATCACCAATTTGACATTTTAAATTATAGAGTTCCGTAATGTTAATTAAAATAAAATATTTTTTATCTATGAATAGAAAATCTAGGTACATTGATCTAATAGGAAATTCAAGAGTGTGTTATTGTATACATAGATAAAGTATACTGTAATATGCATATTATAATATATAACTAAGTTTTAAGCATTAACTGTAAGAACTGGCTGAGTACTCCCATTGATTATAATACATGGTGGTAGCCCTCTAGAAATCGTTTCTATCCAACACATGAATAATATATTGATATCCTCGTTATTTTTTGGAGTCGTTCTGAAATTTTTTTTTTTTTAATCTATCTTTCACATAAAATAAAACTTAAAATATTAAAAAAGCAAAAAAAAAATATAGTCGTATAATTTTCAAGTATAGAAATTAAATCTTTTTGAATTGAGGTTGATTTTAGCCAACTTTAGCACACTTTATGAGCTTCGTACGTTGAACGTTTTTCACCATAGTGAAAACTCTAAATCTTCATAAATTGAACAACCTTGAGATCTTCACTCCACTCACTGGAATGATTATTTGCTAACGATTTTGCGAGAATATTACAATACTTTCATAAACCCTACTAATAATTTATTACTATAATAGATGTACAAAATATACAACTTCCAAATAACTAATAAGTACTCTTAGTAAAATAACTAACTACTTGGTAAAGTTATTAAAACTCGGATTTTCGTGGTTGGACAGCATAGTGTATAATCAAACTGCTGAAATATGTTTCTACCAACACTTTTCAATATAACTAATAATTTAAACATCAGAGCTAATAAAATTGGCTTACAAATGAGTAAAAAAAACATATTACATATTGTAAGGATGTCGTTATTGACATAATAATAGGTAGGCAATATATTATATTATGTGTAGCACGTTTCGTGTGAATAACCAAACGGGACTCCTGGCAGTCGGTAGTGGACAGTCTAGAGACAGAGTCGAGCAGTCTACCGTCGACAATCTGAAGAGGACTCGGGACGACCAGCTCAAACCACATTGGACATCGGCACCCACGACGCACCACGGCTAGATCAGTAACCCTAGCTGAGTTATAGTTTATAAGTATAGGTACCCAATGCACTTGTTATTGATGTTCAATAGATT
>PVMI01047986.1:0-11873 GCA_008528875.1 Aulacorthum solani
CAATAAATGTATTAGTTGTACAAATAAGTGAATTTTATATTTTTGGGTTTATCATTACTCGTTATAATTTTTGGAGCAATAAGTACTTGAAGTGCTTCAATATTCAGTTTTAATAGTTTAGACTTTAAAATGCAATACACATTTTCTCATAAATTAGTTGTTCTTGTAGTATTCTAAAAATATTAAAAATTACTATTGACACAATAATTATTCATTTTAAAGGGCATTTATATTGCAAAATTAATCTTTACGATATTTTATGTTCAAACGAAATTGAAACAATTTTGTCTGTAACAATTGTACTTAATACTATGCTGTTATTAAAAAAATATATTAACCGTAGTGGTTTGAGACTTATTCTAATTTATTACACATTATTAATTTTCTTATTCCTATACATAATAATATGTTCAAAATATTTACACTAATAATTTGAAGCTATAAATGCCAATAATGGTTAATTATCAACGTTCCGCTACACTTAACAACAAAAATATGATATAAATGTATAATGTTATATAATCTATAAGATGTTTTTGGAAAAAAATAATTCAAAATACCATATTAATAATTGTAAAATAAATTACTAGTAGTAACCATAAATTAAATGTTCTTTTAAATAGAATCCATCACAACGGAAACCCAGAATGGTTTTTGTAAATAATTATAATATACATAATATCATTTAATTCAAATTCAACACCACATTTTACAGTACCTAATCAATTCAATGACAATACAAAGTAAATCTACTTACTACACAGCAGAGAAACTTCTCTGGTTTCATTTGTAATAATAGTAATATTTATTCCCAACTAACAACAATATACGTGCGATTATGGTAATAACAGCAAGACAGCAGTAGCTTACGTTTAAAGTATTAAGTATTTTGTAGCTTGCTGTAGACTGTAGATAATCCTATTTTCTGGCCACACTACATTTTAAAGTTATACTTTAAAATGTGTCGAAGTTGATTCATTTTCATTAAATTAACTTTTAAACAAAATATTTTCTATAATTCGTGTCTGTTTACATAAAAAGTGATATATCTGTAATAGTAATAGTGCAATATAATATTATCTTATGTACTTGCTATGTTATGTATGAATAGAGAATACGAATGCTTGTTTACCTTGTGACCTACATAACGTGTGGTGGTTTACTACAAATTGGGTGATATTTTCGATTTAAAGATATGTGACAGCATCCAGCAAGTGTCAAACACGTGAAATTACTGACATGCAAATGTAAAAAAAGGTTATGACTGTACTGACTACTGACGATCAAAATTATAAAAGGTTTACTTAGCATACGTAGCTATTACAATATTTTCGTTTATCACGTATGCTGAATTTGTTTTCTTACTTTAACTCAAACATTATTTTGTCCAATAAGTATTTTGGTTGATTATTATTTTTATTATTTAAAAGCTAAAACCAGTAAAACCACAATGAAGACACAAAAAAGTCCCATAAAGCCCGTATATTCTGAGTAGGTAGCATTGTTAATAATATGTAGGATAAGTTAATATTGATCCATATAAAGTATAACATTGTATAGTGTTAATACTTCATCTATAATACAAAACATATTTAAATATATATGAGTATATTGATCCTAGGTTCTTTGAGTAATATACGCTTCATAATGAAGTAGCTTTTTAAAATTATTTATTAGTTCATATTTCACACTTAAAATGTATTCCTATATAGATTTACACATGAAAGCATACTTAAACAAAATTCAACTTATATACATTATTAAAGTATAGTCATAATTCATAAGCATTTATTTATTAAATTTGTAAAAGTATATGAAAGTAATTATAACCTACCTTACAAATAACTCGATGTCTTAATTACGTATAATTCTGCAAATTTGATTGTACAGTCATTTAACAGGTATAATATTTATGTTGTATACATTTTTTTATTTATTTAATAATAACCCTTGGCATCAAGATCATTGGAATAATACAATTAGTATAAATATTATTTAGTTATTATGACTATTTAAAATATATGAAAAATAAGAATCTTTGAAAATGTAATTCAACGATTTGTTAGCTAAAACCTGAGTGTATTTAAAAATAAAAACCTATTAAAACCATAATAAAGTGATCTCTTACATTAAATTAATTTTTAATCTAACAGAAAATGTTATCAATAGTGACTTCTTTTAACAAAACCTCATGACCTGTTAACTTTTACCACATATTCTTATTGTATCTAATAACATTTGATATAGATTCTTTATTACTTGTAAAAATAAATATAAAATCATAATAAAGAAAACTTATATAGTATAGATTTAAATACTAGGCTATGACTACATCCCATGTATATTGATTCCAAAATTAATGTGTTGAAACTGAGTTAAGTAGACATAATATGTGAAGTTAAAATTATAACTGAATTTAAATTATTGTAGTCGATACATTATTAACTTAATATACATTTTTTTTATATGTGTAGTTTATTAAAAATTATTTTCCAATAATTTAAAAATAAAAAGATAGTAACTAATTCACATATAGTTATTTGAATGAATTTACTTGCACTATATAAAATATCATCATCAGTAAAAAAAATTAACGATGAGCAATGTTATTTATATTGTTTTTAGAAAAATAATAATAATTGGAACTTAATACATTTTTACATTTTATATCAATATTCTTTAAGTTTAAATTGTGATATTTCAATAATCAATAATTATAAATAAATGCATAATTCGTAAAATAAAGACATATGCGGTATATACAGCCTATAGGTATATCATAGACAATAACAGTAGTTTAGTTGTTGTATACAATAAAATATTATAAAATAATGAAAACATTATGATTACAACTTGACAAATAAATAATGATGACCTATATCGAGTCGATATTCAAATGCTGATTCATTAAGTAATTTTTTGTAAAAGTGGATCTTACTATTGTATTTTACTTTTAGTATATATGAATTACCTAATGTTTCAATTTTCAACTCTCTTGGAGAAGTAGACTTAAGCATCTCTCTAGAGTAGTGAAGATTTTAATAGTTTGTACATTGTCATCGACGATAAGTAAATGGCAAAGTTTCAGGTTTCCCCAAAAAACGTAACTGAATAAAAGAGCCTATAGAAAAATACATACAGCCCATGTAAAATTGATAAATAAAATACATTTAAAATATAAATTGTTGAAATTATTTATATGTTACTGCCTTAGAAAGAAGATAAGAATGTATAAGAAAGCAAAAATAAATCAGTGCAGTCCACTAGAATTATCCCATTATTCTAGTGGGAATGACTATTTTTGGATAGGATTTCCAAAGGTAACTGTTTTAACCCTGCATCAGAAATATCAACAGATCGCTTGTTAATTTTAACAATATAACCTCTAGTGGATGTACGACACAATTATTCAAATTAACATTTATAATAAAAGTAGGTAAATAATTTGTTAAATTTAGTATATTTTATAACTAAATTCTGCTTGCTGTTTTTAGTATTTTTTATTTTGTTTTTACTATAAAGTATTTGAACTGTTGGTAAAATCTACGAGATTATATTTTAGTTTTTGATGTTTCTATTTGATATGTAATAAAAAGTTTATTCATATAATATTTTTAAATACTTAAACGTTTAATGCTATATTGCTATATTGCTATAACTATAAACAAATCATGAATAAAATTATACTTAGAACCCCCGATGTTTTTTAGACAGTTCCATATTTTTTTTTAGCATTTTATTTAATGAAACTAATTAAAAAATAATAATACATTTAAATCATGAAATATTCAACACTGTTGTTTATATAGTATTTGAAACTTTATATCTCTGTTTAATGGAAATTCTGATAAAAAAAAAAATTGGCATATACCTACAAAATAATGTTATGTGGCGTATCGTTTTAGGGTATAGTCGTATAGAATATCTTTGAATATAGTTTGCATATTATTGTAATCATATATTTGCAAAACATATTATTTATTCAAGTATCAATCGTGTATTTGTTCTTTCTATGGAATGCGAATGATACAATAATATTAATAATCAGAGGTAGATATCAAAACCATATGATTGTTATTATAAAATTATCTCTTTTAAATTTTTTGTTAAACACTATAAATTATTTAATTTTTACAAAAAAAAAAAAATTAATAATAATAACTGATATTTTGCAAGAACATTATTTGATAATAATAATTTCTGAGCATTAAATCATAATAAAGTAGCTAACAGCTAATAAACTTATTCTTAAAGCATTAAATAATAATTTTAAAATAATTTTTCTATTTTAAATGGTTTATGGCTTATAAATCATATGCCTAGTTGCAGTAAATAATTAATGCTGTTACGCTAAACTATTAAATAAAAGTTTTAATAATATATTTTGAACACTCAAATAAAATGTATAAATGCTTTATCAGAAAACTACTTTTACAACTATACAAGAAATATTGATGATTATTCTTCATGGATTAAAATTGTCAATAAACTTTTCTTTAAACTTTTTTTAGAACTTAAAAATATGTGATTTCGTGAAGCATCAACTCAGTAAATGTCACATAGCAAGAGAATCGCATATTTTAAATAGTAACAAAACTAATATAGAAATAATTGTTTAACAATTAAATGCACTTACAAATAATCTGAGCTTCACGATACAATGCAATGAATAATCAACAAAAGTAATATTTATTGAATATAAATTATTTAAATGTTTAACTAAAATAAAATAATATTACATAACATTTATTTTCGGTTTTATAACTTTTAGACTTTTTTTTTCATTATCTTTAAACTTTTAACCGTTATGTTGCTTCATGTGAATACATTTCTAATTGCAATCTTAAAATTAAACTAAAATATCAAATATTTATGAAAATCGTTGTAGTCAGCATTTGAAAAAAAATATTGAATTGTGGGTAGTGTAGATAACATTTTTGAATAACAAAAACATTTCAAGTCGGTGGGTTTATGATGCTTAAACTCACTAAACTCTCCAGACGGATTGTATTTCCTCTTAATTATATTGTTCTTTTATTTATCAATAATTATATATGTGTAATTATTGGGTATACATATTTTATGAAATTATTGTTAATAAATAACAATGCTGAAGTAAATAAAGGTACTGGTATAGTCAGATATGCTGTGCATCCGAGTATAATACATGCATTATTATTACTTAGTAACCGGGTATATACTGATAAGTGACATTGTACATTTTGGAAATCTTTATTTATACTTTAATAAATTGTTACGTTATATTTAAAAAAATGAATTAATTGAAATATAATAAGTATTAAAGTAGAAATTCACTTAAAATGAATAGAAAACTAAGATAGCATTAATTGTTATTACTATTACATTTATAAATTTTACTAATTTAACATAACTTTTACTGCTATTAGTTCAGAAGTCTAATGAAGAAATGATCTGCAGTTATCTTTCAGTTAGAAAAAAGACTATTGTGACGTCTAGCAATTAAAAAAAAAAAAAAATGGAAGTAAAATTTTAAACTAGATCAGAGTCTGGGTGTTAGGCATCAATATCGCTTCACTCACATTGGTGAAATATTATTTAGTTTAATATTTAAAATCATTATAATATGTAGAGAGTGCAATAGTTTCTGAACAGAGCTTTGTTATATGAGCTTTCTTGTTGATAAACGGGTGTAAACTTTTGAACAGTTTTTTACCTTGAGCTGAATTAATATTTTTAAGTTATAAACATATAAACTTAAATAACAATTTTAATAGAATTCTATAAATACTTTTTTTTATTGTATTATTTCTTAAGACCATTTAATTAAAAAATAATGTTTTTTGCTATTGCTTATTAGATTACTTATTACCATAATCATGAACTTTCAGTCATACTTTTGAATAACTTATCGGTAAATAGTGCACTAAACATTATGGGGGACAACTGCAGAATTTGTTTAAGATTAGCTAAATGTCTTACACCCATTATATTATATATTTATACATATCATTTTTATATATATATAAAATATAATTTACCATTCACCAGTTTCTCTAGTAAACGTAGTAATATGACCTGAAAGAAAGATAATTATCTTAGAGAGCTTTTGAACATTCATTGAACAATAATAGAGAAATGCTTTCTTCTTTTTTCTCTCACTTTCATACAACGTTGAGAGGGAATTTTACACCAAAGAACTGTGTGGAACACAAAAGAAAGCATTATAAACGGCAACCCACACATACATTTGACGATGCTCGACTATACCCTTTCATGCCGACGGGAAACTGATTATAGTCATTCTAATGTATGAATATATGTATAAACATATTTATGCATACACATGTATACACATTACACTCGTATTCAATTTGTCTTTGTGTGGGTATGTTGTGTGTCCTATATCAAAAGTTATCGATAGATATATTATTCTTAGACTCTGGAAGTTTAAGATTGTATCCGCATTGTTTCTTATAATATGATAGCTGATTCAAATGCACTATTGTACTGGCTTCGGTTATTTGTTTTTTTTTTTATATAACATTATTGTGAACCGTCATTAGATTTTTAGCTTATTCATGAAAATATTCTATGCAAAATTGAAAAATTAAAATCAATTCTGTTATTAAAATATTTAAAATTGTATATAGCTATATAGCTGACAATTACAAAAAATAAAATAAAAGCAACAAGAATAATTTATGTATAATGAAAACTATGTTGTATATTTCCCTAATACCTCGGTATGTGTATTTCACGAGCGTAAAATGAAATATAACTCATGAGCTATAAATGTTATCTTGATTCTTGACTATTCATTTAATATTATGTTCAAATTGACGTTTTATCAAACAGTAAATATATCTAAACAATATGTGATAAATACTGGATACTAATATATGAAATACAACAGATGCACGAAACAATATCCAACGATTTAATCAATTTAATGTCAAACAACCGTTTAAATATTAACAATTAAATATTGGAGAAAATATAATACCTGTTGGAGTCTAGGACAGCAAATTTCGTAAATAATATTTTTATGTAATCATCAATGAGATTCGTACCCATGGTAACAAGAGTACCATGTGTAGTATAAGAACTGAAAACTATAAAACGAATTATTTTTGCAATTTCAAAAGATCTTCTTACATTTAATTTTTGTTTAACATTTTAAAAGCAAGCGATTACTGTTCAAGATTCTACACAGTTTTTACGACTCCAATCAGAAAAATAAAAAATAATAGCTGTATTTAACCTTATTAACTTCTACCTAAATACAGATAATAAAACTGTACAATATATTTAGTTTTTCTATAATATAATATAAATTACTATTATAAACACAGATGATTTTTGAAAGTATAACTTATTTTTATAAATATAGAAATTATATAGTAATTTCTATAGTAGTTTTATGTTTCAAATAGCTTTATTTCTTTTGATGAATAATAAGCTTTAAGCTAATGTTTAAAATTAATATTTTTTAAGTGTTTTAAAGTTTTGATGAGACAAATCATCAAAAATAATTCAATAAAATACATAGGAGTAATATTATGATGGCTTATAACTTATGTTTATACTGTTAAATGATTATACATCAAAACTATTATGATCCATCATTCATTATTTAGACGATTTCCTACAGTAATATTACATTTTAAATATCAAAATAAAATATGTGTTGTTGTCAAAAAAATAAAACTAAAATACACCTTATGAAAAAATTAAAAGTTGAATTTTTTTAATATTAATTTTAAGTTATTGAGTATGGTAATAATGAGCATTCTATGTTCAAATAATCACCGTTTATATGTTAAAATATTCTATTTTACATTAATTTTTGTCAAGTCACTACAACCGACAACAACGGTATTAGTATATTAATGTTTATTATTCATATTTGAGGTATTTTTTTAACATAGCGCGTATATAGTAACTTGTAGAGGTAAAGTGAACAATATAGATTTATGCATACTATATCTGTATATGTGAATAAAAAATGAGTATAAACGTATTTATTATGTATTACCTACTTATTTACCACAAAAAAATAGAATAGATCATAACATTATGCTGTTGCAAAAATATTTCATTATTTGGTAAATGGTTGTATAATCATTTTATTAACCATGTGCGTATGTTTTATTTAATTTATTATGATCTCAGTAGTTTTTATATTTAAATTTAATAATTATATAACAATATAAATAAATCATATAATATTTATTAGGCTGTATAATTATTATAAAAATGATATCATTTCAAATGTCCATATATTATTGTGACGATTTAAATAATATGTAGACTATAATAGATATGGTGTAGTCTATATAGGTAGGTACGGTACTAGTTGATAAATTATATATATATAATATATGTATAAACTAAAAGTATGGCCAAAATTGGTGAGAAGTTAGTATAGTTACTAAAATACACACAATTTGACATTTAAATTAGGTAGGCATACCAAATATTTAGACACTGCATACATTTTAATTTAAACTTCAATTTGGCCATTTAAAATAGATTCTATTGATTATAATTTAATTTTCAGCTATTTAATGTTGTACATCATAATTATTAATCTTTTTATAATTATAACATATTATTCTTAGTATTTAATTTTAATTTAATTTTTGACAAACCATAATATTCAACCTATGTATAAATATAACCGGAAAAAGGACAACACGTCAACATGATCTTAGAGTACCTGAAATTATTGAAACAAGTTAAAAATTGTGTTGAAACTAGAAATATATAAAAGATACAGGGAAATTGTAGCACTCTATAGATGTGTACATAAACTTTCCAATATCATATTTGTATTATATAAATATTGTATTAACGTATAATACATAATACATTTTAACTAATTACATAAAACATTATAAATATATTAAACACTTAGTAATTTAACACAGTATGTGATTATAATCTCACGGAAAAATTATAAACTAATAACAGACAATATCTGGTTACTGAATTCTATATAGGTATATAGCTAATATAAAATTAATGATTTTATTAAAAAATGCAAAAACAAAAATGTATATTTAAGTTAAATTTGTTAGAGGCAATTGATTGCTATATATATTTACTGCATTATTAATACAAAGATCAAAAATTAACAAAGTCATCTAACTATTAGATTTTGATCTCAAAAATACATACTTTAAGTATTACTATAAATAAACATTCAACATGAATTTACAACATCGGTAAGTAGATGCACTGAATTAATTTAAGTACCTAATCATTGAGGTATTTGATAGAGAAAAATCTAAAGAAATAAGTATAACTTTAAATAATATACAAAATACTGTATTTAATTTATATATTAAACCTAATAAAGGTAAACAATTTGTTTGAAATCTAGTCTAGTATAAGCACTTGATGTCTCAAACAGCTCATATTGTTTATGTCACTGGTTTCTAATCGTAATTCACAAGTCTGAAATCCAATGTAGGTAACCAATAATAATTAATGTTAGATACATTGCGTACAAGTAAATGCAATATGTCACAATGACGTAGAACCCATTTAATGTAAGCAAAATAATATATACCAACTAGTTATTAATCTATGTCATAGAATATTTAATTATTTAAATGTCATTAAATCAACGTATTTAAGACGATCTCACCTCCTCTGGGTATGAGTCAAAACCTATTGTTTAAACAATAATGATAAAAAATAAAATGTATCAACTATTGTGAAACTTGGCAAATGGCAATGGAAATTTATTATGACAATCAAAAGTATTACATATTTTAAGCACACAATAAGTGGTGGTATAGAGTATAGACATCTCAAGTTGAAAATATGAACAGTAAAATTCTATGCATAGAATTTTATTTGTAGCATACAATCACAGTAATTTAAATAAGTGTTCATTTTGAGTGATAATTGCACTTTCCCCCTCCCACATTATCATTTAATAACAAATAAATCATAAAAAATTTAATTATTTTTTCAACCATTATTTTTTAGCTTTTGAGTGAAGTGAGAAATGTATAGGTTTTCAAAGATTTTATTTTTTATATATTTTTCTGTGGACACTTAGTTGGGCAGATGAAGTTGTGAAAAAGTTTCAAGTGGCTATATATTTTTATATCGATCAAAAATCGAATCTAGTTGATACTTTTAAGAGGTCATTCTTCTATTTTGTCACGATATAGTTTCCTTCAGAGTTAGAAAGAATTACATAAAAGTGTTGAAAAAAATATGAATAAAGTGCAATATTGTTACTAAGCTATGCACTGTGCAACCGATAATAATTTTTTCGAAATGTATGAGTTAATAGCAACTTTTAAATTTAAATTAGAAGGTACAATACTACAATTTGTTAACAAATGTTGACCTCAAGTAGTTAGTTTAATGATAAAAAAACAAAACATTTTTTTTTTAATATTATTGTTTTGTTTGATTAATTAAATCTTGTTCGATTAAAAAAGTTGATTTCTATATTTGATAGAAAACGACTGAATCAATTAGGTATTAAAAAAAATGTTAACTTTGGTGTAGTTTACATATAGATAAGTTTTAAACATTTTCTGTTTAAGGAGGTATACAATATTTTGGTTTTTAATTTTAAAACAATTAATCAACAAATAAGTTTAAAATAAATTATGTTTCATAGTAATATTTAAGGTTATTATAAATCATAATATTTAAAGTTAAATAAAGAGGTTAAAAAGTATTTCAACCACCTTTTAAAATATCTGCAAAACAACTAAACAGTAGAGAATTTTCCCCTTCGCATCACAGTTTGTATTTGAGCTGAGAGTTAAGGGATGCGGAAAATGTATACATATACTTCAAGTTATGTACAACAGTGCGAAGTTGTTTTATATTTAGGTAAAAGTAAAGGGCAAGAATAACGCCGAGTTTCTGACAAGAAATTACGTCTGGATTTTTCATAAATAAAAAAATACGCCGATTACCCATAAAACAAAACTCGGAATGCAAACCGCATTTAAAACGAATGTTTATGGAAATATTCGACATTTATATTTTTACTATTTTATTTGTGTGAAATGCAATCTCAAATATTTTTTATCGGGTCGCTATCGCTCGAGGCCATTAAAATGAACGTGATTTATCGGAGTTGTATAATTCTTTATTTTTATTTATTTATTTTACAGATACATTTTCTTGGCCATCTATACAGCCGAAATGGTTATCAAAACCATATCGAAGGGATTTATACTAAATAAGTATACATACTTACGAAATCCATGGAACTGGCTGGATTTCATCGTCATCACGTCGGGTTATGCAACCATCGGCATGGACGTTGGAAATCTAGCTGGGCTGCGTACGTTTCGCGTACTCAGAGCTCTAAAAACCGTATCTATAATGCCAGGTAATATTTTCCGTTTATATGAAACGACATGTTTGATATTTGATACTTGCATGTAACCTTATTGTATGAATACCTACTATATACACAAGTATAATACTAGCATTATTGGTTGACATATTTTTGAAAAAAATATATTCTTATATTCCATCGAGTAAAGATTTTTTGTTGGATCATAGATTAGCTTTAAATTAATTTAATTTAGATTACAATTTACAGTTAAAAGTTATAGTATATATTCATGTTATAAAATACTAAAATAACTTTTTATTTATTATTATTTAATACTACTATAACTATGCTTAAATGCGTAACTGTATAATATTATGATATTTGTTTTCGATTTGTTGAAAGTGTCTAAATAAATAAATAAAAATAATTGGATACGAAAAATTAGATCTAAATTATTCATTGAAATTAACTTTACATCATTTACTGTTTGATGTAATCTGTTCACACTGATGAACATATTTTTTTGTGTACATACTAAATTAGTTCTTTGATTTTATAAAAAAAAAAA
>PVMI01047993.1:0-13295 GCA_008528875.1 Aulacorthum solani
GTGCGGTTCCGGGCAGCAAAAGGGGTATGACGCTCAGTGGAATGAAAACTCACGTTATGGGAGGAAGATAGTCATGCGAGGAAGGTCGTCTGAAAAATCGACTAATGGACTGCAGTGTTCATTAACTGCCATTTAGCGATTAAAAACACACCGCTTTGAACGCTTTTGTCACTGATCACAATGTTTTGATTTATCGGACGAAAAGCCCTTAATGTGTGAAATCGTTCTGTTGAGCGTCAGAGCCCGTTATGCAGGGTAAAAGAGTGGAAGGAAGACTATCTGTAAAGGATTTAGCAGGAGAACAGCTCAAACCGCTATTCAGAAACAGCAACGCCGGAAGGTTCGCTTCCGGCGCTGTTGAGATTACGCGGCTTTAACGGCGCGTACTTTCTTTGCAGCAGGCTCTTCCTGCGGCTCATCCGCGCTATCGTCTGAGACAGCTTCTGGCTGAGAGACGGGTGCTGCTGCCGTTTCTGGCAGTTTGCTGGTGCGCAGAATATGCTGAACGGCATCTTTCTGCTCTGCAATCAGCAGGCCCAGCGTTTCTGCCTGAGATTCATCCAGTGCAGGTTGATGCTGTAACAGCCAGTCGGTGAAGGCTTCGGCCATATCGAGCATTTTGTCGTAGGCATCGGCCTCTTTCTTATTGGCAAACGTCATCTTCTCTTCACCCTTTCTGACTACTACAAATTTTGTTTCAACAGCCATCTTCTCGCCCTCAGGTACTGTGTATGCATACAGTATATCATGCCGATCCTGCTTTGCCAGCAGAGAATAGAGTTTATCGGTTGTGCACGGGCTAACCTTAACCTGGCACAGGCTTTTTTCATTTTTCCTGACACATTCTCCGCCGCGAGGGCCGGCGGCTACACCAGCAGCTCTTCAAGAAACATCGCCAATGCCTTACGGGGATCGTCCTCTTCCGAGACGATCACCTCAATCCCCCACTGCCCCAGCACCTCTTTGGCCACCGGGTTGTTCCGGTTAGTGAACAGGTACGATTTTGGCCGGGCGGTTGCCAGCCCGGTGCGGCCCCACATCTTGGTCAGACGGTAAAACAGCAGGCGAATATTGAAATCACTGATGCTGTAGCCGACAAACAGTACTGAGTTGCCCATCACATCGTGAGTCAGTTTGATGTCGAGCGGCGAATCAAAATAGAGGCGTTCAAAATAGCTGCTCTCATCGAGCACGATTGAGGTGTCATCATCAAAATCACCGTGCAGCTTGATGATGTGACGCTTATCTTCAGTGAGAGAAACCAGGTCCGCGGCGTTTGCCACTTTATAATAGGGTACGCCGTGCGCTTCATGCGCCGCTTCCAGCCAGCGATCGTAATTGGTGGTGTAGATACGCGAAAAGTTACCCTGGGTAATCATGGTATGAATTTCAGAAGAGCGGACATCAATATCGGGGCGATGCCATTCGCGATCCATCCAGCTGCGCAGCGGGCCAAGCGAACCTTTTTTCTGTTTGTAATACTCCGCCAGCGACAGGTGCGTGCCATAGGTATTAAAGATTTTTGGATCGTAACCCAGCTCATTAGCAAGATGCGCAATCAGTTCATGCCACTCGGGCAGGCCAAAATTGCGCGAAATACCGGCACCGGCAAACAGAATCAGTTTGCCGGAATCATAGGCGCGTTTGAGTTCAGGTTTCATGCCATGCCCCGCGAGGTTTTTAAAAAGGTGGCGAAGCGATCCAGCGCGATGCGCCGCATCGAGATCTCATTCTTGAGTTCGCCCATTTCAGCAAACGTCTGCTCATAGCCTTCGGGAATAAAGACGCAGTCCCACTGAAAGCCACGCGTTCCGGCAGGTTTCGCGGCGATAGTGCCGCGCAGTTCACCCGAAAACTGGTACATTTTGCGGCCATCGCAGTAGCCCAGCACCGTTTTGGCCGTCACGGCCTGGCTGTCGAGCCCCTGCACCAGCGCGGTAAAGCGCTCAGCGTCCAGGCGGTTCCAGAAGATGCGGGTCAAACCGGCGGGCAGGCCATTGAGGCCATCCAGATAGAGGCCGGTATGCTCCACAAACAGCGGTCGCCCAATCAGCGAAAAGGCTTTGGTCAGTTTGTCACGCACCAGGTCGAGTTCGTTTTCAGTCTGAATTTCTTCGATGCGACGGGCGATGGGCAGAACTTCGACCCCGACAGGTTCGAGTATTTTGCGCACCTCCGCCAGCTTTTGCTCATTGGCAGAAAGGAATCTGATTTTCATGGGGCTTCCAGGTCAATTACTCCGCCACGCAGTGAGGATTTTACGGAAACAAGTGGGCAGGATAAATCACTAACGCTGGAGAGTGTAGTTCAATTCTGTGCTCATCAGGTTGAAGTGCGCAGAACCGGCTGCAGCAGGCGAGCCGGTTCTGCAGACTCAGTAAACAATGCCGGGTGGATTCACCGTGGATTGAGTGATGGCCTCATCCTGTTCGCCCCAGCGTGCCAGCACCTGCTGATACTGCCCGCCTGCGATGGTGCCATCCAGCGCAGCCTGCAACGCGGGTGCCAGGCCATTGCCCTTTTTGGTGGTCACGGCGACCCAGGCGCGAAACGGTCCGCTGCCAACCAGCTTTGTCTGTCCGCGTGACGCCACTTTCCAGGCCGCCATCGAGTGAGGGCCAAACATCGCATCTGCCCGTCCCGACAGTAGCGTCAGCGTCGCGGAGGCATCATCAGTCAGGTAAATCGGCGTTACCGCAGGCAAACCTTTAGCCCGGTTCTGCTCATCCCAGCTCAGTAAAATACGATCCTGATTGGTGCCCGAGGCGACGATAATCCGCTTACCGGCAATATCCGCCGGACTATTAATCTTGCTGATATGACTGTCGCTTTTCACCGCAAAAGCGTGGTTGTCGGCGCGATACGTCGCAAAATCGAACTTCTTCTTGCGCTCTTCGGTCACGGCAATATTGAACATCGCAACATCATAGCGTCCGGCGCTGATGCCCAGCGGCCAGTCCTCCCAGGAAGCCGGAACCAGCCTGAGTTTCAGCCCCAGGCTATCAGCAAGGAGTCGGGCGATATCGGGATCGCTGCCGATCCGCGTGACGTTATCAGACGCCAGCAGCGACAGCGGCGGCGAGTTGGTCGCCGAGGTAGCGACCGTCAGGGTGCCCGGTTCGATAAAACGGTAATTGGCCGGAATTTGAGCAATAGCCTGCGGATTGGCCGGGGCATGAATCGGCGTCTCGTTTTGCAGGACATCGAGCTTCTCTGCCGCAGAACAGGCCAGCGCCGGAAGCAGCGTCAGAACCGTTAACGTTAATGCCCTCATAACACGCGCGCCAGAAAACGGCGGGTGCGCTCATGACGCGGATTATTAAGCACCTGGGTGGTGCTGCCCTGTTCCACAATCCGGCCATCCACCATAAAGACCACGTTATCCGCCACTTCCCGGGCAAAGCCGATCTCATGCGTCACAATCACCAGCGTAGTGCCGGAACGCGCCAGCTTTTTAATTACATCCAGCACTTCGCCCACCAGTTCAGGATCCAGCGCCGAGGTCGGCTCATCGAACAACATGACCCGTGGATTGAGCATCAGCGCACGCGCAATCGCGATGCGCTGTTGCTGCCCGCCCGACAGGTGACGCGGCCACGCATCGGCTTTATGCCGCAGGCCCACAATATCCAGCAGTTCGCCTGCACGCTGTATCGCTTCCGGTTTCGTTAACTGACGATGGGCAATCGGCGCTTCAATCAGGTTATCCAGCACGCTGAGGTGTGGGAACAGATTGAAGTTCTGGAACACGTAGCCGACGTTGATGCGCTGGCGCAGAATCGCCTTCTCTTTCAGTTCATACAGCTTATTGCCGCGCTGCTGATAGCCGATGTAGTCGCCATCAATCTGAATAAATCCTTCGTCGACCCGTTCCAGATGATTGATGGTGCGCAGCAGCGTGGATTTACCGGAGCCGGACGGCCCGAGGATCACCGTGACGGACCCCGGTGCCAGTGATAGCGATACATCATCCAGCGCTTTATGTTTACCAAATCGTTTACTGACGCCGGTGATGCTGATGGCACCGGTAGTGTGTGAGGTGCGGTAATCAATGGCTTCGGACATGGCTGATCTCCTCGGTCGGATGAAGTGGCGTGACGCGGTTGCGCCATTGTCGCCAGCGCGACGGTTGCGGTTCACGGGTGACGCTGCGGGCCATCCAGCGTTCGGCGTTGTACTGAATCACGGACAACACGGTGGTGATAATCAGATACCAGGCGGCACCGACCATCAGCAGTGGGATTACTTCCTGATTGCGGTTGTAGATCATCTGGATGGTGTAGAACAGCTCCGGCATCGCCAGCACATAAACCACGGATGTGCCTTTCGCCAGACTGATGATCTCGTTGAACGCGGTGGGAATAATGGCGCGCAGCGCCTGCGGCAGAATGATGCGGAAGGTGCGGCGTGTGGCGGAGAGACCCAGCGCGGACGCGGCCTCTACCTGACCGTGATCGACGCCGAGGATCCCGCCGCGAATAATTTCCGCGCTGTAGGCCGCCTGCACCAGCGTCAGACCGATAACGGCTGCCTGAAACTGCCCCAGCACGTTAATCGTCTGATACGCCCCCCAGGAGAGGCCGGTAAACGGAATGCCGACAGACAGGGTGTCGTAGAGATAGGAGAAGTTATAAAGAATGATCAGTACCACAATCAGCGGCAGTGATCTGAACAGCCAGATATAACCCCACGCCAGTGTACTCAGCAGCCACGATGAGGAGAGACGTGCCAGCGCCAGCAGACCGCCCAGAAACAGACTGAATATCGTACCCAGCAGCGTCAGCAGCAGCGTCTGGCCCAGACCGTGGAGGATCACCGGATCAAAGAACCAGCGGGCAAACACGCTCCATTCCCAGCGCGGATTAAAGGCCACTGACTGCACCACGCCTGCCAGAATAAACAGCGCAACGATAGCCCCTGCCGTGCGTGCCGGGTAGCGTGCCGGCACCACCTGCAGATGTTGATGTTTGCTCATGGTCACCTCTTAACTTGCCGCGGCGACGTTATAGACGCCGATCACTTTGATAAAACGCAGTCGTCCGTCGTGCGGCGGCTGGCCATAACGCTCCAGATCCCCGCTGAGATCGAACTGTGGCTGATAACCGTGACCGGTATAGAGCCGCACCGCCTCCGGCTGACGGAAGCCGGTGGTGAGAAACAGCCGCTGATAGCCCGCCTGTAAGGCGCGACGCTCCAGCTCCTGTAACACCACCAGCGCCAGCCCCTGACGCCGCAGATCGCTGCGGGTCCAGATGCGCTTCAGCTCGGCGGTCTGCGGGTCATAGGGTTTATAAGCGCCCATCGCGATGATCTCGCCGTCACGCTCCAGCACGATAAACAGCCCCTGCGGCGGCAGATACCATTCGGTCAGCTCCTGTTCCAGCTCGTTACGACGGGAAAAATAGTCGCCATAGCGTGCGGAATATTCGCCAAACAGGCCGCCCAGGATCGGTTGCAACTCCGGCGCGTCGGGTGAAACTTCGCGAAAAGTGGATTCACTCATGGTCAGCTCCTTAGTCGCCCAGCCCGGCGGGATTGATTTCAGAACGATCGATCTTCTCAACACCTTCACCCCAGCGGTTCAGCACCTTCTGATAGTCACCGTTGCCGATCACACCGTTCAGCGCGGTGCTGATCGGTTCCGCCAGACCGCTGCCTTTCTTCACGGTAACGGCAATGTGCGCCGCTTTGGGCCAGCCGCCATCGACGCTGCCGACCAGACGGGTTTTACCGGTCAGTGCCGCTTTCCAGGCACCAATCACATTGGGACCAAAGTAGGCATCAGCCCGGCCAGCCTGCAGCGCCAGCGTCTGAGCGGCATCATCTTTGGTATAAACCGGCGTAAAAGCTTTCAGTCCCTTTGCCTGATTCTCTTTATCCCACGCCAGCAGAATCGCCTCCTGATTGGTGCCGGATCCCACAATGATCCTCAGCCCGGCAATATCTTCTGCTTTGGTCAGTGACTTTATCGGGCTGCTGGTTTTGACATAAAAACCCAGTGAATCTTTGCGGTAGGTGGCGAAGTCGAACTTCTCTTTACGATCTTTGGTCACGGTAATGTTGGAGATCGCCGCGTCATACTTGCCCGAGGCCACACCCAGCGGCCAGTCTTCCCAGGACGCTGGTACCACGTTGAGTTTTAATCCCAGGCTGTCAGCCACCAGCCGGGCAATATCCACTTCGCTGCCAAGCAGGGTTTTGTTGTCATCGGAAAACACCGTTAACGGCGGGGAGTTCAGCGCGGCGACCGCCACGGTAAAGGAACCCGGCACCACAAAACGATGACCCGCAGGCAGTTGCGCGATCGCCTCCGGATTCTTCACGGTATTGATCGGCGCTTTGTTAGCTTCAAGGCTGACGCGCTGGCCGTTAAAGGAGACGCTGGTATCTTCAGCCAGCGCATGGCTACTGGCCGCCAGAATAAGCAGGGCGATAAGACGCGATGTTTTGTTCATGGCTTGTGCTCTTATTGTGAGGTGAACTGATTAACAGGTTGTTTCATGGCGAAGCTGTCACGAAGCGTGCTGCCCGGATAGTCGCGGCGCGTCAGGCCGCGAGCCTGCAAAATCGGCACCACGCGGTCGACAAAACGTTCAAAGGTATCGGGCGTGCCGCCGTTAATGATGAAGCCGTCAGTGGCGTGGGTTTCAAACCAGAGCTGCAGGCCATCCGCCACCTCTTCCGGCGTGCCGTGAAACAGCGGGCGTGGTGTTGCCGCTTCCAGCGCGGCCTGGCGCAGGGTATGCCCATGCTGTTGAGCTTTGCGTTTGATCTCGTCGGTGGTGCTGCGGAAGCTGTTCTGACCGATGTCACCGATATCCGGGAACGGCTGATCCAGCGGATACTGTGAGAAGTCGTGATGGTCGAAGAAACGCCCGAGGTAGTTAAGCGCATCGGTAATCGACACCAGCGCCGCCGTGGTCTGATACTGGCGCTCCACGTCCTCTGCATCATCGCCAACAATCACGCTGACACCCTGGAAGATGTGCAAATCGTCTGGCTGACGGCCATTCGCCACCAGTTGCTGTTTCACATCCTGGTAAAATGCCTGCGCCTCTTCACGCGTCGGCTGATGGGTGAAGATGGCGTCAGCATGACGCGCCGCCAGTTTTTTACCGTCGTCGGACGCGCCCGCCTGGAAGATGATCGGACGACCCTGCGGCGTGCGGGCGATGTTCAGCGGCCCCTGCACCTGGAAGAAATCACCGTAATGATCGAGCGTGTGCAGCTTCGCCGGATCGAAAAATTGTCCGCTCGCCTTATCACGTACAAAAGCATCCTGCTCCCACGAATCCCACAATCCTTTCACCACCTGCAGATACTCATCGGCAATGCGGTAACGCAATGCGTGCTCCGGGTGTTGCTGGCGTGAGAAGTTTTTGGCCGATCCTTCCAGCGGTGACGTCACCACGTTCCAGCCCGCACGCCCGCCGCTGAGATGATCAAGGCTGGCAAACTGACGCGCCACGGTGAAAGGCTCACTGTAAGAGGTCGATACCGTGCCGACCAGCCCCAGATGTTCAGTGACGCCCGCCAGCGCCGAGAGCAGCGTCAGCGGCTCAAAGCGATTCAGAAAATGCGGGATCGACTTTTCATTAATAAACAACCCGTCGGCGACAAACAGAAAATCGAGTTTGCCCTGCTCCGCCTTGCGGGCGATTTTTTTGGCGTAATCCAGATTAATACTGGCATCGGCCTGCGCCGCCGGATGGCGCCAGGCGGACATGTTTCCCGATGCGCCATGCAGAATGGTGCCCAGCCGAAGTTGTCTTGTGGTCATGATGCTCTCTCTTTTTTAGTCGTAGCGATGCCCGACGACGGTGGTCAGAACCGTCGTGCTGTAGCGGGTTGCAGATGAATTCAGTTCAGAATGACTTCCCGACATCGCGCATTAAGATGTTGCAGCGCCTGGCGGGCCAGTCGGGCGAAGTAGTCGGCGGCGGGCGCAATCAGCGCCTCATCCGGGGTAAAGCTGGCATGGTGCAGACCAAAGTCACTGGCGCTGCCGATGCTGACAAACGCCCCCGGAACCTGCTGCAGATAGAAGGCAAAATCTTCTCCGCCCATCTGCGGCGACTCAGCGTGCTCCGCGAGATAGCCACTCTGTTGGGCAACGTCCAGCGCAACATCCACCCAGCCTGGCGTGTTAATCAGGGCCGGCGGTCCTTCAGTCCACTCCAGTTCGGCGGTCGCACCAAACCCGGCGGCAATACCCTGAATCAGGGATCGCATGCGGTGCGGGATCTGCGCCCGGATTTCGCCGTTGTGGGTGCGTACGGTGCCCTCCAGTTCAACGCTTTGCGGCAGCACATTCCAGGTATTACCGGCGGTAAAGCGCGTCACGCTCAGCACCACCGTTTCCAGCGAGCTGAACAACCGGCTCGGCAGGGTCTGCAGAGCCGTTACGATATGGCTGGCTATTACAATCGAATCGATGCCCTCCTGCGGTCGCGCGGCATGGGCGCCTTTGCCCTCAATGCGGATAACAAAGCGGTCTACGTTGGCATAAAACGCACCTGCCCGGCTACGCAGCGTGCCCAGCGGCAGGTCGGGCGCGTTGTGCAGGCCGAATATCGCCTGAACGCCATCCAGCGCACCGGCATCAATCAGCTGACGTGCGCCATTAAAGGTCTCTTCAGCGGGCTGAAACAGAATCCGTACCCGGCCTGGCAGCGTGTCTTCCTGCTGTTTCAGCTGCAACGCCACGCCGAGCATCACGGCGCTGTGAACGTCGTGACCACAGGCGTGCATCACGCCCGGCTGCTGTGATCGCCACGGGCGTTCGGTGGTTTCTTCAATCGGTAACGCATCGATATCCGCGCGCAGGGCGATCAGAGGTTCGCCATGACCGATTTCAGCCACGACGCCGGTTTTCAGCCCCAGCGGCAACAGCCGGATCCCGGCCTGCTCCAGCCAGCGGGTAATACGTTCCGTGGTGGCAAATTCATGATTCGAAAGTTCAGGATGCTGATGCAGTTCGCGACGCCACTGCACCAGTTGGTCGGTTAAAGGCAAAGTCATGATTATCCCTGTTGTTCCGGCAGAAAAGGTTCGCCCAGCGTCAGCATCAGGCGATTAGCCCAGGCAAAAAAGGCGGTTGATTGAATCAGATCGAGCAGGGCGAGCGTATCCAGACCCTGTTCACGCAGTGCAGAGAGCTGCGACTGTGTCGGCTGGGCAGGGGTCAGCGACAGCGCTGCTGAGAATTCGATGATCGCCTGCCAGCGCGCGGCGTGTCCGTGAGATAACACCGCGCCGGGTGCAACATTCAGCAGCTTCTGTACCGCTTCATCCTGCTTTGAGAGCTGGCTGGCTTTACGCGCATGGACTGAGGCGCAGTAAATGCAGCCGTTGACCTTACTTACCACGGTGGCAGCCAGTTCGCGCTCGGCGCGTGGCAGCCCTCCTGCGGTATAAAAAATGCCTTTATCGGTCAGGGTGCGCTGCTCCAGCAACGGCAGATTGCGCGCCAGCAGGCGAAAATAGTCGGAGTCGGTGTGACCGAATTTTGCCAGTGTCGCCTGCTCTTCCTCGCTGAATTCCGACAGCGGTTTTGCCGGCAGCCAGGGCTCCCAGCCGAGTTCCTGTTGCGTAAACGCGGTCAGGGCAGTTTTGCCGCTGGCGGTATGTAAGGCCTCGTGCCAGTGACCGGCGACTACCGGGGCAACCTCACCCGACGCCTCATCGCCCTGTAAGCTGCGCAGACCCGCCAGCAACCGGCTCTGAAAACTGACAAATGCCACCAGCTGTGCCAGTGTGACAATGCCGCGCAGGCTCCAGCCCGCCTGTTTCAAAGCCTCTAGATGTGCGGGAGCAGCAGTAACCGGCTTAAAGGTCAGGCGATGGGCAAAAGCCTGTGCCGCGTTGATCCGATCACTCCCGGCCAGACTCTCCTGTGGCTGGTAGTGCGCCTGCAGGCCGGGTTGTGCATGCCAGCCGGCAACCTGTGCGGCCAGCAGACGGCGCTCCGCCAGCGGAAAATCTTCATCACCCTGGCTAAACAACAGGGTGTAGCTACCCTGAGCATGTTGTGTGGCGGCGTGACGTGTCTGGCGCGCATGGGCCAGTTCGGAATCGGGATTGATATCTGCCAGTGTGGCGATCAAATCGTCAGGTTGATTCATGAAATTCTCCTGTGAGGTTCGCCAGCGGCACGAAGCGCGGGCGCAAGATGTTGGGCAATCAGTTCAATCGAGCGCAGCGTGTCGGCATGCGAAGGCTCAACCGAATGCACCTGGAATGAGATGTCGGTGACGCGCGCCAGTGCGCTGTCCTGCGCCAGCGAGTGCTGCACCTGATCGATGCCGCCAACATGGGCATCAAACTGCGCCAGCAGGTCATCAAAGCGTTCACCGCGTAATTCTCCACGATACTGCGCAGCCTGCTGACGAATTCCCGGTTCAGCTACCTGCCGGGCATAGCGGTCAGAATCGGCCACGAATGCGGTACGGGAGGCGAGGATGCGCGGAGTGGTTCCCGCAGGAAGTGCCGCAAGATAGGCATCGATCAGCGGATTCTGCAATGCATCCAGCGGCAGCTCAGGCTGGCCCGCCGGGCGCGGCTGGGTGCGGGACAGCATCAGACCATGGCCGCCCTGAGCGGCACGGATTGCGCCCTCAACCGAGAAGGTGGCGATCCACACCCGTCCGGCAAGCTGCGGCGCGGCGGGATAGAGATGATTATCAGGATGCCCCAGTGAATCCCCGCGCCAGGCGCTGAGCAGCGTATGCAGATGGTCGGCAAAAGCGGCACCGCGCTCGGCAAAGGTCAGACCAAACGGCAAAAACGAATCCGGCGTGCCACCGGAGCCCAGCCCGATCTCCAGTCGCCCATCTGCCAGCAGATCCAGTACTGCGGCATCTTCAGCCACCCGCAGCGCATTTTCCATTGGCAGGGTGATGATGGCGGTGCCGAGCCGGATGGTGCGGGTCTGCGCGGCGACATGCGCCAGGAAGAGCAGCGGCGACGGCAGACCCCCCTCATCCTGATGAAAATGGTGCTGAGCAATCCACGCATTATCAAATCCGCAGCGTTCGGCATGCTGAATCTGTTCGGTGGCCAGCTGATAGCGCTGTTTCGCCGGCACCTTATCCAGCAGTCGGGTAAAAAATCCGAGACGTCGGCTCATGCTGACTCCTTGTGGGTTAAGGGAATAAGCGGAGGAATGGCAGCCATTAATTCCCGGGTATAAGGATGCTGTGGCGCACTGAAAATAGTGACAACGTCACCCTGCTCTGCGACTTCGCCCGCTTTTAACACCGTGACGCTGTCGGCAATCTGCCGCACCGTCGCCAGGTCGTGCGTGATAAACAGATAGGTCAGACCCAGTTCGGCCTGGAGCTGCTGCAACAGGTCGAGGATTTGTGCCTGCACCGTGACGTCCAGCGCCGAGGTCGCCTCATCCAGTACCAGAATCTCCGGCTTGCAGATCAGCGCCCGCGCAAGCGCCACACGCTGCCGCTGACCGCCGGAAAGTTCGTGAGGATGACGTGACAGAAGAGAGAGCGGCAGCGCCACCCGCGTGGTCATCGCTTCTACGCGCTCTCGGCGCTGACTGCGGCTCAGTCGCTCAAAATTACGCAGTGGCTCTTCGATAATTGCATATAGCGTCTGACGCGGATCGAGCGAGGCAAACGGGTTTTGATAGACAAACTGGATCTTCCGCCGCAGCTGACGCAGCGCCTCGCCGCGTAATCCGTTGACCACGATGCCATCCAGCGTCACCTCGCCGCTGTCGGCGGTTTCAAAACCCATAACGATGCGCGCCAGCGTGGTTTTGCCTGAGCCGGATTCGCCTACCAGTGCATGGGTAGTGCCGCGCGCCACCTGAAAGCTGACCTGGTTCAGCGCCTGCAAACGCTGCTGTTTGCCCAGCGAAAAGCTTTTCATCACGCCGGTTGCCCGGATGGCGGGGGCAGAAAAACGGGCGGTTGCAGATTTAACTCTGGCGGGTCGCTGTGGTGCCGCATCATTCAGTAACTGACGGGTATAAGGATGAGCAGGCGCGCTGATAACCTGTTCAGTGCGGCCCGATTCTTGAATCTCGCCGTGACGAAACACGATAATACGATCTGCGCGTTGCGCCGCCAGCGCCAGGTCGTGGGTGACAAACAGCACGGCGGTGCGGGATTCCTGCCGCAGGTTGTCCAGCAGATCGAGAATGCGCTTTTGCACCGTGACATCCAGCGCGCTGGTCGGCTCATCCGCAATAATGATCTCCGGCTGCAGGGCGAGAGCAATGGCGATCAATACCCGCTGCTTCATGCCACCCGACAGCTGATGCGGATACTGCTTAACCCGCTGTTCCGGATGGCTGAGGCCGACGCGATTCAGCAGGTCAATCACCCGCTGCTGGCGCTGCGCTGACGGTAATTTCAGGTGCAGTCGCAGGATCTCTTCCACCTGTTCGCCGACCGTTTTCACCGGATTCAGGGAATTACCGGGATCCTGCGGTACCAGACTGATGCGCGCACCGCGCAGGGTATCGAAACGCTTTTGCGACCACTGGCTGATATCCACGCCGTTGAGCAGGATTTCGCCCCCTTCGCGGCGGCCATTTTCCGCCATCAGACCCATTATCGCCTGTGCGGTAGTGGTTTTACCGGAGCCGGACTCCCCGACCAGCGCCACCATCTCACCGGGCTGCAGCTCGAAGCTGACGTTATGTACCACCGGCTGCCAACGGTTGCCGCTGTGATAGCTTAGCGTCAGATTATTGACCGCGAGTAACGGCTGAGCGCTCATCGGCGTCCTCCAGAAAGTTGCTGGCTGATGCGGTTGGCTGCGAGCACCACAGCGACCACCACCACACCAGGAAAAGTGGTCAGCCACCAGGCGGTAGCCAGATAATTACGCCCTTCAGCGATTAACAGACCCCATTCCGGCACCGGCGGTGGGGTGCCGTAGCCGAGGAAGCTCAGAGTCGACAGCGCCAGAATCGCCTGACCAAATTGCAGGGCGGCATAGGCGATCACCGGCGTCAGCGCATTGGGCAGAATGTGACGCCACAGCACGCTGAAAAAGCGGCCGCCACTGCCGTAAGCCGCTTCGACATACTCGCTGTGACGGATGCGTACCACTTCGGCGCGTGCCAGTCGGGCGAAGCTGGCGATGGAGGCGATGCCCACCGCTAATGCGGCATTCAGGGTGCCGAAGCCGAGTAAAATCAGCACGCTCAGAGAGAGCAGCAGCGCCGGAATCGCCAGCAGGACATCCACTGCGCGCATCACAATTGATTCAGTTTTGCCACCGATAGCCCCTGCCACCAGACCCAGCGCGGTACCTGCCAGCAGTCC
>PVMI01048001.1:0-21542 GCA_008528875.1 Aulacorthum solani
AAATTATATTATTATTGTATTTTTACAGGCATAAATCAAAACGGACATAACACAAAAACATTACATTAAGGGGTAGTTATAGAAGTTATCAGGTGGTATTGACTTTTAAGGGGGTATTCATGGATAAATAATTTAAACTGCTTACTTGGCATAGGCTTTCTCCAACAAAGCACTCCAGAATTCATTTTCAGTTGCTGAATGAAGAAATATTAACTTTCCTTGATAGGTCGGTAAACGATCGTCAACAACCACGTCAACCCACCTGCCATACTGCCAAAATCTGAAATAATCGAAGAATTATAATATAATACGACACACACATTAACTAAAATTCATAATATATTTACCTAAAGTGAAATATTCCCGCGTATTTATTATCGAATCCTTGATCATTTGGTACAACTTGATAAAATAGTTTTTCGTTCAAAGTCAAATTGGCAACGGCAGCTAGTAACCAGCAGTCACCTGTCAAAATTAATGAAGACTTGCATATAATTTAGAGTATCAATTTAATCTATTATTATTTAAATTAAATTGTTTTAACGTAGTTAAGTATCGAAATAAATACTACACACAGTTTTAAATATGCAATTAAGTTTTTATTCTATTTACCCAATTCTCCTTGCTGTACGTCGAATCTTGAAGCCCCTTCAATAAATAATTGCGGATTACTTGCGATCTCCTAAGGATAAAATTCCTAATGTTATATAATTGGGTACTCAAATAATAACTGTTAATAATACAAATTATTTAAAATCTATGCTTACGCCTGGTCTTCGCCACTCAAACCGTTTATCCGGCGATTTGCTATAAAACAGCGAAGAGTCAACTGTATCAAAATCCGGATCCTCGAAAAGTGCTCCTCGTTGTATGCATTGGTCTCGGAGTACTTCAAAGTCCTGGACATCTCCAGCTCTCGGTCGAAAACCAGAACCCCGTTCTCCGATCTTAAACATTTAAAATAGAATTATTTCAGTTTTTTATTCATTTTTTTTTAACAAAACTTAACAATTTTTTTCACCAACCACGATTAAGTTTGCTTTTATATAAGGTAGGTATATTGCAAACATTAAAAAAATCCATTATTGTCTTTTTTTGTGATTATATAATTTGCATTTCATTAAAGTAAAGGTCAATATTCCCCTGTGGAGTTAACGTTATAATAGCTAACAGGCTAAATGTTTCGGCTCATTATTTATCGAATTAGGTTTATAAAAATATATATCACATCATGATGTCATATAAAATACGTGTCTCATACATTTAATACCTACCTATATAATTATTTAAATTTTAACACCTTACAATATTGTCAAACTTTTAAAATGTCATAGTCTCGAGTTTATAGTAATTACTCATGAACGTTTCGACATAAACTCTATCGAACAAATCATTTTTCAAAAATCATTTACATATATTATTTACCAACCAGGTGTGTTACAATGTAACATAACTTTGCATGACCATAATATATGAAAATCATATAGGTAGTACATTTTAAGGGAAATGCAAAGTGGAAGTATATTTGTGGGTAAATTTGTACATCATTTTTGTAAATTTTGTTTAAAAACTCGTACATTCAAAAAAATAAATATATTTAACATTATAATATTATTTTTTTTGTATTTTAAACAAATAATATTTTCCATAATATATAGTATTTATTGTCTTTCGTTTAATTTGATCATTTATCAGGTATGTTTAACGACTATAATCAACAATTTTACATTTAGAATTTTATATTCACAACGAAATATGTGCTTTGTATATTAACGACAATCACGATACGACCACGGACAATTAACTCTAATTATTTCCGTGCCTATGTGGCTATGTATCACAGTCTCTATTGGTGTAGGTTGTGACCGATGCAATAGTCATTGTAGTGCTAAATATATTAAATGAAAAAAATAATACTTATGAAAACTTTAGTATGTAGATACCTACACAATTTCATCAACATTCGAATTTCTACTGAACTAACAGCTTTAAACAAACAGCTGATAAACTAAAATACAACAAAAATTCGTTCAATTTGCGTGCATGTACCTATTGCCGCTGCAGTTCAGTAGTTCAGCAAGGCAAACTATTAATTAAGTTCAATAGATAGATACGTCGTATAAAGCTTGCGATTACATAATACAGGTTGTCGCAATTACGCAATGATGGGTACATAATATCCGATATCGATAGGGAAAAAATACGCGTTTCGGTGTCGTATCGTCTTAAGTCGTGGGGAAACACGAATAGAATATTTAAGTGTAACCGTGCAAAAACATGATTTCGAATTTCGACGTTGAAAATAAAACATGAGTGCCCATGCATCGCGACGACGATGACCTGTTGCCGCATGTGGAAAGCCAACTTTAGCGGTTCACGTGGATCGTGTGAAATTTGTAGGCACTATATTGTACAATATTATGACGTAACAATTAATAATTAATATAATGCGCGAAATTTAGACGACCAAAAACGTGTCATTCGCGAGCATCGGCGGCAAGTCGAACACGGGAATGCCTACACAGCGAGAACGACACCGAAAAAGGTGCGGTTTGAGTCGGTCGTGCAAATTTGGCGGGTTCAGAGGAACTCCGAACAACGCTGCAATGTGCAGTGCTATAGTGTAGGGCATGGTAGTAAATAAAGGAAAACAAATATTTAATCAAAACCGTGCTTACGTAGTAGACCAACGTTTTCCCTTGTCTGTAAGGCATTTGCGCGGCGATTCGCTGGACGAACAATGACAATAATCGTTACGATATTATCGCGACGACGAGCGCGACGCAATGACACTCCTCACCTAACAACAACAACACTGCAGTTGTCGAGTCCTCTTGCAACGGCCACGGTCTGACTGCCACTGAACCCTAACCGGAGGACGCGTGATGATGATAATTATTATTGTTACGTTTTACCGCGACGTTTCGGGGCGAAGCGAAAAAGGCGTGTCGTCGTCCTGGGCCGCAGTCGTCGACGCCGCGTGTCCCGCTTTATTGATCGCGCGTACCGGTCGGACGCAGGGATACTC
The DNA here is from genome assembly GCA_008528875.1 of Aulacorthum solani. Lineage (NCBI taxonomy): Eukaryota > Metazoa > Arthropoda > Insecta > Hemiptera > Aphididae > Aulacorthum > Aulacorthum solani. Next base: position 3,029 of record PVMI01048001.1, read on the forward strand.
AACATTCGGAAGAGTGAGTGCGGCCGACTGTTCTGCCGGAACCGGACGAAAGGTGGCGGTACAGAGGGGTGGGGGGGGGGCTCGAAGGGCCGATTTGATACACACAATAGCATTGCACCGGTGACGAGTCTGCAAACGATTTTTTACCGTCATACGCTATTCCAGGCATACAACATCCCGGTCTACCTTCAAAAATCTTTCCGATAAAGTCGTACGAATGATGATCGACAAGAATACGATTTTTAGTGTATGATAATAACTCGGACTTGCGGGTACCTAGCCAGGATTTATTTATTTTTTTTTTTTTGAGGGAGAGGTTCAAAAATTACAAATTATCAAAAAATAGTTGTTTTTGATATTTTGTAATTTTTAAAAGTAAACTTGTAACGTTTCATTAATTGAATAAAATTCAACATATTACAAAATACATAATACTAATTATGCAAAAAGAAATGATTAATAATTGTAATATTTATTAATATTATTAGTATTAAGTTATAACTTATAAGTGATATCGTATTTATAGGTAATAAATCATAGGTAAAACCCTCACAGTATCAACAACAGAGGTTTAACGATCATTTTCGGCATTAAAAAGTGTAAAAACACAAACACTACATAATCGTTTAATAGGGCTTAGTCTCATATCTGTTCATTTATTTATTTTACTAAAATACGTGTTTGATTTCATTGCAAAATAAAATATAACATTTTTATTAAAAATTATAAAGATGTGATTTATCTTCGGGTATAAGAATTAGAATCAGGAGGGTCTGCAATTGCCATGTCTGTGATAGTTTTTAAAAATACTTTTCGAATTTTCGCTCCAAAGTAAACACTTATAATTTCCTAACGTATTTTTTTCGTAAATTTAATATTTAAAATTAATGTTGAAATTTTTTTATTTTATTGGTGTTTTTTTTTGTACAGCGAGTTTTGGTGACACTATTTTTTTTTTCATTAAAACAATTTGTAATCTTTACAGTTACAAGTATAATTAAAAATAACTAATTTTGATCATTAATATTGGTAAATGACAGCAGGTTAGCATGTGCCACCCGCCTGATACACTATTCTATTGACAATATCTTTATTTTAATCAAACCTTGTTCCCAAATTCAAAATAAAATTATCGAACATTGTAAAACAACAGATATTTTACAATATTATTCTGGTGAATTACGAGAATAAATATCCCGATAATTTTGTTTGTTCATAATGCAAGAGATTTTAAATTTAGCATCAAAACATAGATTGAATCAAGCCTGTTGAAAGATTGTTGAAAATGTTCGTTTGTGTTTTGTCACATAATATGTATAACATATTATTGTGTTTCAATTTTGTTTGCAATATTTTTAGCATAATCAATAACAGCAGATGAAAGATAAAGCTTAGGATTTGGCGAATATGACAATAGCAGAGTGTAGTTTAAAATATTTTCACAAATAAAGTATAACGAAACTACAATACATTTTTTTACAGCTGCCAAAAGTGAAGAACACTACTGATATCTTGCGAATCATTTCTTGAATACATATTATTTATAATATATACGTGCTGTATATTATTTACAAAAGGCCAGATGCATTTATTTAAAGTACCTACGTCAACAATTTCAATTGTACAACCAATTAAATTGAAATTGAAAATTATATTTATCAAACAAAAAAAGTATAAAAATAATTTTGGAACATACAAAATTGTTAAACATTAGATACTTTTAAAAATATCGTTATTGGTAATTGACTAATTACTTTGTGAACCGATCCAATATCAATAAAACTAGTACTCACGATGTTAGATGTATTAATTGATGTACGGCTACTACATATTGATCGGCTTTGTTCTTTACTCTCGTTATTTTGATTTGATTGAGCATTAGTAGACGGGTTTTTTGGTCCTGGTTCAAAAAAACTACCAAGCTCACCTCTTTTCATACTCGATGAATTACGAACAAAATTAAATGAAATAAAAATTACGTTTTTGTATAAATAAGGTGTCGATTGTCGACTGACGACTAGGTATACGATCTAATTTTCCGTGCATCTTATATGCTGCATATTATGTATGATAATAAAATATAATATTTACGATCTAGTTCTGTCGATAACGGAAAATATTGTGATAGCTTTACTTTGATATTAATTTATGTGTATACACTGTAATGAATATTGTGCACTTCCTTATCTATACGATTGTATTATGCTGGTTTTTACATATTTATGTGCGTATCAAAGTTTTTTCAACACAATTTAATATTATTTTGATTTACATATTACTATTATTATTAGGTGTATAAGTTGAACATAAAAAAATGTACATACATCGCAGAAAAAATTTCAAGGGTCCGGGACTATTGTATGCATTCGCATATATTTTGTTCTGGTTCACTACGCGTTTCTATTAATATGCTGAGTGAGAACAAAATACTTCCATATAATATTTTGACTTTTAAAACACTAATTTTTTTGATACATACATTTTAGTTATCTAACCTATTTAACCTATTAATTTAGTATATTGTTATACAGTTGTTAAAGAATGTTTTAAGATTTTGTCACCATAATTACTATATTTACTATTTATAATTTTATTGACTTGTCGAGTATGATGTATAAAATAAAAATAAAATAATGTATCACATTTTGCTGTTTTATAACTGAGCATGTACTTTAGTTAATGTTTTATGACGTGTTTCGGAGATGGAAAACCAAATTATATCACAATTTAACCCTTTTGAGCTAGACAAATCATGATAAAGCTTTTATACCAAGTGGATATTATAAAAACAAATTATCAACGTTGGCCATATCATACCTATAAATCTTAAATCATATAGGTCATCGTTAGTTCTGAAGGCCAAAGGTAAACATTTGAACATGCTAGGGTATATAATATAGTTTTAAAAATTGAAAATTGAGTTTATTAAAGTTTATGTTATAAAGTAAAGAGGGCCACCAAAAATTTCATTTTCCCCCTCTCCTTAAGCAAAAATGCTGAGTACACTCTTAAGTATACGTCGTATAGTGTCAAACACAATACGCAGAATTGACTATTTGCCCATGCGCCAATTGACATTATTGTATATACGATTTGTTTAAATATTATTACTATACTATGTTCAGCCGCGTGGTAATATTTTACTTTAAGTGCGTTCTATGAGCTACACTTGTATTCAACCGACAGAATCTATGAGTATTGTACCTAATTAGAATAGGACGAGTAAATTTTTATGTGAGTGGCAAGAACCCGATTTGTGCAATGTGGTGTTTTTATAATATTTATCAATAGCACTGCAAACAGATCTCAAATAATCGATTTCTAAACATTTATTTTATTATTACTTGAATAGAGTCATCTGCATTACTGTAAGTCAGATAGCTGAATAGCTCAAATATTACAGGTGAACAATTAAGCATAAATGCAACAGATACAACACCATGCATTACATACTACACAAATAAGAAATTAAATGATAATGGGATGAAATGTCTACGATTAAGGGGATACGGTGAGATAAGAAATTTTAAAACATATTGAATATTGAGCTTAAACTCATTTTATTGTTTCAAATTCCAACTTTTATTTTTCCCTTAATTTTGATTTTAAAATGAAAAAATCGAAGAATTTTTAAACATTGACAATATGTCGCGGGATAAAAAAAATAAAAGTGGGATGATCGATCTCAAATAAACTTGATAAATAATTTAAATATGTTTTCAGATTTCTTTTCACATTACCTACTGGTTTTTTTTGTGGTATACGATGGAGAAAAGTAGATATGCATGCTTTTTAGTGGAAAAATAAATGTTAAGTACTATTTGCAACCACTGACTGTTGACATGTGCGTGCAAATGCGGGAGAGCCCCCTATCTCTTTCATCATTACTGTCACACACACTAATGACTAATGAGTAATGAGTAGTGAATAATGATCAACTACTACACACACATTTACACGACACGCAAGAACGCTTAGAAATGGCATAAATTTAAATTCTAAAAAATGCAGTTTGTTTATTTCGCCTATAAATTACAAGTACACGACTACTTATGCTATCTATTATTATTTTATTTATTACAATAAGTAGAAGATAGATGATACAATATGGTACAAATATTTTTAATTTAATGATAATGAATGTGGTATCTTTGATTTATTATATAGTGGTTAAAACCATTTAATATTGTAAATAGTATGTATTATTGAATAGTTAATTACGACATAAAAAAAAAGTGTGATGACTAATAATTTGAAGTTAAGTTAAGTTTGTAAGCATCTATGGTAATGCTATAGCTATTTGTTGAATTATTATAAATAACTATATGTATTAGTCTACTCATCAACAAAATAAAAACGCTACACTCATGACAATACTATAGACATCTATTCTTAACTCTGTTTACGTAAGAATCGAATTTGGTTTTTATATTATAAATATTTATTGAACGATGATAAATGTTAATTGTTTTTGTTCGCACAAATCAATGTTGTATATTGTTTCATAAAAATTATTACTCAACAAATAGTGGTACTTACATCGTACAATTAATTTATTATACAGGATGTCACACGCTGTCACCAAAACACTCCATCGATTCGTATTATTTTAATATGTGTGATAGTCAATTTGTGGAAAAGATATTTTTGAAAAAATGTAATTTAAATGTTTATGGTTTATCACTTTTTAAATCAACGATAAGTTATTCAATTTATATCAATATGACTTATATACATTATAAGTGCGCAATGTCTTGTTTCTATCACACTCCGTTTTTTTATTTTAGATCCATCCATGGTAAGATACCGACCCTTTTACACTGAATATATCTCGAACATTTAGTGAAAAAAATTATAGTTAGCCAGTTAGGTCTTTGATATTTTATTCAAAAACTTCTATAATACAAACTGTCGATAAAGCTATAACTGCTAATAATAATTGAAAGTTAAATATTCAATAAAACTGTGTAGAACACAATATTAAAAACAAAAGTTTGTTAGAACAAAATATCATACGGGTATCGATCGATATTCAAAAAAAAAAAAACTAAAAAACGTTGCCAATATTCACATTACCGTCGCATCAAATCCACAATGAATAAATTATAAAATATGTATAGTTACCTGTATGCTGGTATCTAAATGAAAACAATATATTATTATGAAATATTATAGGTAATATTTACAATTGAATTTATAAATTTATAGTTTATAGGTGTACTGACAATTTATTTATAAATATACTTTTTCAGGACGTGACTTGTGATAATAGTATTAATTATAACTGTAATTTTTTACTCTCTCTATCTATTTCAACAATTAACATTTGATTGATGACTGATGTCTTCTACTTGAATAATTTATATTATTTTTAAACAAAGGCGGGTTGTTGCTTGCCTATATTAATAAGTAGGTAATAAGGTATTCTGATTTATAAATTGGTCTTTGCCCCTCCTACCTATATTTTATTTGTATCCGATGTTAGATAATAAATCTTAGACGTGTTTTTTAAGTTATAACTATAAGGACCTAAATAATTAGTTATTTAGTTATGTTTGTTTAATTGTATTTATTTAAACCTAAAATAAATTCTGAGACCAATTTTGGTATTGTAACATAATTCATTAAAACACAATAGAGGTTAAGTTAATATCTAAAAAAAAATTTTTTAATGTCATATAATATATATTACATGTTATGTATGTAATATTCATTGTATGTACCTATTATAGTGTTAATGGCCTAGCACTGAAACCGAATTTTATTCATTGTCAATAAAAAAAATAAAAAAATAAAAAAACAATGACTTTACTCTAGGTTCTATAATTAACTAGTATAGGTACTATATTATGTTGTGTTGTAATTAAATAAACTGTACGATTTAAATAAACGATTACCATTTATGTACCTACGAACAGACGAGTGTCTAACCCACTAACCTTGTTGTTGGTGCTCTACAGCCTAAATATACGAGTAACTATAATACTTTAAATACAAGCACTTTAATTAAATTAATTTTGCATTCAAAACATTAATAAAAATTATCATTACAGACATATTATTTGAACCGTATAAATTGAAATGTGCTCTTTAATAAATTAATATTTTAACAATAAAGACACGCTATATATGACCATTAATTAAATATATTGGTTAGGTTACAATCGCTGAGTATTACAATTATCAGCTTAATAAACTTAGTTTGAAAAGAAATGAATAATCATAGAATTAGATTCGTAGTTAATTGAAATCACAATTATTTCAAAAAATAAATAAAGAAAGATGTTTGTTAAATATAAATGTGATTTAAAAAAATTAAAAAAATTCGGTCTTTAAAATACTGTAAGTACTCATATACCTACTTTAAAAATAATGTATAAATTCAAATTATTTTGTTTGTGGTACTAAGTATCCTAAGTTAAAAAGACAGTGCTCTTGCAATAGTAATAAATGTTAAAATCTCACATGAATAATGCCTTAAGAACATGAAAGCAATTTAAAATCATACATAGGTATTACGACATACCTACGTTAAAAACATTTTTTATGGGAATAATATATATATATTACAGGTGTATTATACCATAAAATAAGTGAGGGATTGATTATCTCTATATTTGTCAGTTAAATTAAATTCGTAAAAATGAAGTTCAACGTTGATTGCCAACTTGTATCATTCATATCATCTATATAAAATTATATTGGATATAATCTATTTTATATTTTATATCTTAATTTTTGATTAATGAAATAATATCATGCAGAGTACCTAAAAATACTAGAGACTGCGGAAAAACATTTTTAATAAGCTAATTAAATAGCTGGTTTGCACTGAAGAGTATAATCTGTTACAAGTTGTGACATTGAAATCTGATGTGAGTATACTGTACGGATACACTAGCTACGTCAACATTAATTTCGTATTCAGGTTTTAAAAATTAAATCCAATCCTACAGAATGAGTATATTTTATGGCACATTTGGACATTTTCTTTTTCTTTATTTTAATGACCCTTGTTCAACGGTAAATGTCTTTGGTGTTCACTTTTTACCACACAAATTCTCCTGAACCTAATCAGCGGAAATCAAAAGTACAGTCTGTATAGTGCATGTTAGTCGTATTTAAGTTTAACACTTTCGTCTTAGAATTTTCCATGTATAAATAGTATGTATAGTAAATATTTATACATATTATTCATACCTATGATATGATTTTCATTATCGAAACTTTGTCAGCAATTAATAATTACCTATAATTTATGTTTAATCCAAAATCTAATATTCTGAATTTCTAATATCTATTACGGTCTATTACATTTTTTTTTGAAAATGGTCATCTCGTCCTATGCTGTAAATATTTCATCCTGCTATAGTAATAAATTACTTAAATTAGATAGCAATGATAATTACTGTTAGCTTATAAAGTAATTAATTATCAAAAACTCTAAATATTAAATTTCCTCTTAAATGTCTGAATATTGGAGTATGGTCTTAATTTTGAAACCTTTATTTGTTTCAATATTGGCGAATTAAAAATAAGTACTATAGTAACATGTGGCCTCACAATATAATATATATTATAATAATCAATGTGTTACCATAATAAATTGAAAAAAAGTTAAGTAAATACATGATTAACGGCATAATAATAATTATACATTACTTTAATACATTATTACTTGTGTATATTTAACAAACAATAACATTTAATAACAGGTTATAACCTCTGTTATTATTTACTAAACTCATTATTTATTTGAACAAAGATTACCTTCCGTGACATTATTAAGTAGGTACACAAACTGCTTGTTCTATACCCGTTACTTAAAACTCTACTTCCAAGTTTTACATTGTGGAAAAATGATTTTTAGTTTTAGTTTTATTGTGAAAAAAAAGTTTTTGAACTGCCTCAACCATACAATAAAATATGTAGTTACCTATATGTTTTCAAATACCTAAATTATTATTGTAAATGTGCACTTTCATCTCTTGTCTACCATTTATGGATTTTATGAAAAAGGTAATTATATTGATAAATTAAAAATGTATCATGGATATAAATCAAAAATGATAGGTGACCTACCTATTTTGTTGTCAATACTCGTAGTATCAGTGTATGATAAATAAAGATCGTTTACGACTTATTTGTGTTTAATTTTTTATTGAATGTCACCGTTGATAAATTATAAGTAGTATAATACATGACATTTCTGGGCAAAATTCGAGATTTCATATCGGTCGCAACTCGCAATACATGGTCGTCGTCATAATACACGTACGTATTTTAACTTGACATAGGTAGGTACTGCACGAATACACGATGCACCTAATCGAGATATGGTGGTCACGACAAGTAAAAAACTAATGGATAACAGTTGCTTCAAAACGTGCCCAGGCAATATAAAAGTTATATTTTATGCAATTGAATTACCGACTAACATAGAAATGTTTCAACTCTAAGGTTACATAGGTACCTATCAACTACCTATATATATTATGCATGGAAAGACTGAAAGAGATTCAAATTATAAACATCTAAACAAAATGTTTTAAATTATGGGGTGCATAATGTATCATTTTTTTTTTCTGTTTATTTGGTACAAATTAGCATGAGATATTTCAATTTTATATAATAACATAAATTACCTATATATTTTTATATGCAAAGGTACCTACACTATGAAATATTCAATACCAATAATATTTATTATTTCAAATGATAGATGAGTCCTAAAATACTAAAATTATTTATTTTATCACGAGGATGTTCTATTATAATTTATATTAATTTAAATATGAATATAGGTATACCGGATATTTCAAAAGCATTAAGAGTGACTGTTTAATAAACCATTATTGGTCTACGTTAATGAATAATATTGTACACAGATTACATTTTAAACTAATCAGTAATTACATTTGCAAATTGCTTAGTTCCCTATGGTTAATAAACATGATTTATGAATTAACAGCAAAATCAAGGTTGGGCAAAATAGAGCATTGCGGTAATTTTATTAAGTACCCTTAATAGACTACAAATGATTTCAGTTTATTTTAAAACTGAATGCATATTAATTTACACAAGTAATTTCATAAGATCAAAGTAAAAATAATTTAAAAATGTGTAATGTTTAGCAGTTTAGTACCATATTATTATGTTAGAAGAATGAATTTGTTTTGTTTGTACACCATATTATGCATATAGGTAAGTAACTGCTTTATTTCTAAGACTATTTGGTTAAATAATGTTTAATATATACAGTATAATATCGTGTATCAGTACTTATTTCGAAAACATCTATACCTTAAATTTACATAATAAAACAATTTCAGTTGATACCTAATCTATATTTCTATTACAAATAACTCAAATAACATAAAACATAAACGTATAAATGTCAATGTTTACTAATAGATAGGTAGTTTACTAAAATACTGAATGTCTGTATAAATTCCTATAAAATATTCACATTAATTTCCGATGAATCAGATATCAATTATTATACTATTTTGACTCAAACTCAACAATTCTCAACATTTTAAATAGCAATTACGTATTTACGTCACCATTAAAATGTATCATTAATTATTAATCCTTATTTTTCCTGTACCGCTTTGCCTATCTGATAGTCATAAACTGGGAAATCTATTTAAGGTATAAAACACTCATTACTTAAAAACTATTAACATAACATTTTTTTTTAATGTATTACTATTTTTACTATTATTATTATTTATTTTTTTTATTTAATAGCTACGTATACAATTTAAATTCCTTATTTCAAAGCAAAATATTTTTCGGAGTACTATATACACATAAAAATAAAATGTTGAACGATTAATTCATAACTTATAATTATTTAATGTCTAAATGAGCACTGTGGAGTGAGACAGGGGTATCCCTAAAATGTTTGTCCACTACTCCGCTCATCAAACTTTAAATACTTATAAAGTTATAACTAATAAACTGACTAACAAAATTCGATTTTTAAAGATCGAAATATATTGAATTAAAAAAATGATAACAATAAGAAATAGTAAAAAATATATTTTTACCAACAATTTTGTTTTGTAACGACTAATAAAAAAAAATTTCAATAACGCATAATACGAAGTGGTTTTTAGTGAAATAATGAGCGCTAAATGGATCCTTATATTGAAATAGAAATTAAATATTGTGACCATGGAGAACTGAGCTGCAGTTAGCATACCTAGTTAAGAAGAATATTAAAATGCATTATTCGTATTGATAAAATATAACGTATAATATAACTATAAGGTAGATACCTATTATTTAACACGTAGGTATATTGTAATACGTGAATGGTGAATATTATATTCAAATAACAATCACGCATAGAAAAAAAATGCTGAATAATATTATATTTATCATTAACTATATGTATACCTTATTATTTTCTTTCTACATATTATACGCACATTGCACTCTTTTACTTTAATCACAGTATTATTATTTATTTTTCTTGAACAGGTTTGTATTTTTTATCTGTATATTAATATCTACTATTAATATCCGCTTTTTATTTATCTATGGTTACATAATATCACCGTATTTATATTGATAAATAAAATTTAATATTTTTTTAGAATAATTTAAAAATGTAATCACCTAACTGTTCACATACGAACCATAAATATTATATGATAATAAAAATCAAACGAGATAAAAAAAATTACATTATTATATGGATATACCATATATTAATATATTATTATAATGCATGGAAAATTGTATAAGAATTGTTGTTTTTTTTTCATTGATGTACCTACTTTAACGGATAATATATTTTAATACATATTGAACTTTCAATAGTATATCTTATTATTATATTAATTAAACTTAAAAATTTCAGGGAAAATTTATTTGAAAATTCAAACAGTTCAAAAAATTTTAATTTTTTTACTCAATTCCCTGTGAAACTTTTGTAATATCCTTAATCCTTATCTTTTATTTCAGAGTATTCGTCTCGCTTGGCTAACCTTAACGCAAAACACAGTCGTGTTATTGTTCTATGGAGTGTAAACTGTTTGAAAGTAATGATAAATCATCGTATTTGAAAAGTATTCTCAGTGAAGTTCGTTTTTCCGTAATTCAGGTACATACATGGTTTTTTTTATAATTGTATATATAGGTAATAGCTAGTGCTCATAAAAAAATAATACCTACCTATTCATTTAACAACATTCAATTTTTTTATTTTTTATTATCACCTAGTAGAAAGTAATACTATAATACAGTAGGTACTTATAATAAATTTGATTAATCCTGTTTAACTGAAAATCATCACATTTTATCTAAAAGGTAATTAAGTTAAATAATATAAATACTTTCACTGTAGCTTAAACTTTTAAATTTAAACGGTTTTACAGCAAGTTAATTACTTTAAGTATTTAAATACTTAAAATCGTTAAATAATTTTGTTTAAATAATTTAAATTTGTTATGAACTAGTCTAAGAATAACGTAAAATTAACTACCTATAATTATATATAAAAATGTGAATTATCATACCAACATTATGTCTAAACTACAAATTATATAAGGAAAAACTTGAGGAAAAACTAGAACAGTTACAATTTAAAAGAATTCTTTAGAAGAGGCTGAAGTATTTGATATTTACATAATCACGTGTCTACAGAAAGTTTTAAAAAAACATGATCTTAGTATTGTTTCACTGGATATGTTAATTGTTATTTTATGAAATAAATATTAGCTATGCCGTTTGTATAAATTAAATTAAAAATATTTTTGCTATAAATTTCACAAATTTTTTCGCTCAAAATGTGTGTGTTAAGGCTCATAAAGTAAAAATAAATAAATAGATAAATAATTATAAAGACAAATAAAATTTTTGATCACCGAAATACGATAAAGAAATGAGAAAGACTATGTAAAAACTCATAAGGTATACAAGACAATACAAAACTAAAATAAACCGTGTGGGTTCAACTTTTTTAAGGCTTAGCATAATAACCGCGTGTAGGTATATTAATGCACCATTGCGAAAACAATATAGGCACGATACATATATAGATCAAATAAATTTACGAATAATAGAAAACGTTTCCGTCTATTATCTATGCGAAGTCTCATATTATACCGCTACGTGGACTTCATTTTATTTTTGACTGAGAAAGAGAAAGCTGACCTGAATACCTTGTGCATATGGAAACAGATGGTAAAAATGTTAATACAATACACTGGACAAAAATATGTCTCGAAATTTAAGGTTCAATGGTCGTACATAATAATATAATACGTATATTGTATATTTAGTTTATAATGATAATCTATTTTCGATACTTTTCGGTTTATACCAATATTCCATCGGTCCTCGATATAATAATAAACAAATTACAAAAACAGCGGACATGAATATTGTTTATTGGTTTTGGGTAGACGTGGTTTTGGTCGTCCTGACACGAAAGATATTTTCAAATAATTATAGTCTGATGTGTAATAATAATTTTTAAAAAAAAATAAAAAATAAATTCTGCTCTGTCCTGAATAACTATTTCGAATAGAAAACAAAAATTCGAGAATGAGCATTTTAAAACATTGCGGAGGATGTATATTTCCAACAGCTTAGCTCGACGCACAAAATAATTAATGTTCTGATTTCGATAGTTTTTCTTCTCGCTTTCAAATGTTTTATGGTAAAAACACCAATCTCATGCCGAGGTAAACGAAGCGAAACAAGTACTCGGCACTATTATTTAGTAGTATATCTTGACTGCAGCACTCTGCGCTTTTACTACGCTTATTGCTTATTATAATAAATTATTATTATTGTTAGGATATTGAACGTTTGACACGATTAATTAGTTAAAACCCTTTGTTAATTTATTTCATCGTTTTAAGTTATACAATGTTTGCTCAAAAATATAATGATTCGTTGTGAGATGTTATAATGAATATTGATGGAATTTAAGAATGCACAATTACAATATTTGAAATTGCGATTAAAATCATAAGCGAACACATTATACACATAAACAACGATTGTATAATGCTTTTAGACTTCAGAACTTGCTATAGTATACAAAATATAACTTAATTGAGTTGTAATATTTTTAAATACATATTTTTAAACATAAATTAAGTATATATGTACCAATAAACTACTATACCAGAATCAGCTCGTAAAAATCAAATTAATATTTATAATTTTTAATTTTGTTACGTAAATAAAGGTATACAATAATATATTAGTAATAAATAATAATCAGTAAGTTGTGTATACCTCCCAACAATTATATTTTACAAAGTTTAATAGGTATTCCGAAATTACGCACAGTAATTTAAAATAGCTAAATTTTTTAATCAAGTAACAAGATTTTAAATATTTTATGGTTTAAAATATTTGTATGCAAAACATGTTAACCCACGCACTAACTATATTGATCACATGCTAAGAGACTCATTTTATGCGATCAATTTTCAAATAAGCAATTATTTTTGAATTATTGTATTGTAATATAGCCTATAAAACAGATTTTTACCATGAATTTCGTGTTGGACTTGTACAGAGTTAAAAAAAAATTGCTATACACTATTAATGACGTTTGCAGAGTCAATTTTTTGATTATTTTATCACCCACAGCGGAAACTTCCACGAAAAAACAAGTTTTAGAGCGGAAATTAGTATATTTACGTGCAACTTCTAAGAGAGTGTTTTTTTACTACACCTATTTGTGAACGTATACACTATTTCAATTATTTCTGAACGACTGAACTTGTCAATTTTCTAGTAACATAATAATGTTGTACAATGTTGCATTACATTATTATACACAGGGAAATAGGAGATCAACTATCAAGTGTCACAAGTGTCACATATTAAGTAAGGTATTATCGTAAAAATGTAAAACCATAATCAGATGCGACATAAGCGTAGTTGCATAGACCATAATATTATAGTAATAGTTGTAATATTATCATATGGCATTACAGCCGGTTGTTATTCACTCAGTCGCACGTGACAATATGATTTTAATAATTCATCCATGAAAAGACAGCAAGTATATATATATATATATTTACTTGCTATATAATATGGGAGTTTACTTATGTAAAGACTATTCTTTATTTCAACCACGCGAAAATCAGAATCGCCACTTCATAGAGTACAATATGGTCTGTTTTAAAAATATAAAATACTAAAATATGAGACAAAGTAATAATATAATGTAATAATCACACACTCGCTCCTGGAACAGTGTGACGCATCCAGCTGCGAGGTGACCCACCCATAAGAACCAGAGAACTGTTGCCGTCGTACACATTTTTTTCGTCATCGATGACGTATGTACACCATCATAAAAATAAAAATACACAAGCTGCAAGACACATCAATAATGTATGAGTGCAATTGTTTAGTTTTCATGGCCATATTAAATCATACGCGCTCTGCCCGCAAAATCTAAAAATCGCTAAATAGTAATACAATAAGTGTTGAAAAATTCTTATCATTAAAATGTAAATTTCTTACTTGAATAATACCTATAGTCTATAATTTATTTTAAAAGATATCGGTTCATCAATATTGTTGTCGACACATAATAATAATATTATAACCTGCAGCACAGACCTTATGATAGCGATTTCGCCTATCGCATTTCCTCGTTTTATAGCAACATACGTATAATAATGGACGTTATGGTACAAATTATAGGAAAACAAACCCGTTATTAAATAAGATGATATTATAATGTACGATGTGCAGGTGCTTAGGATTTTACAAACTATTTTTTAGTTAAAGTAAAAAACAATTATGCGTCGGTCGACGGTTGGAAACTGTAACCAATTGAAGATTACATTGTTTTAGTTTATACTTTATATATTGTCTTAAATCTTACTATAGTATCTATCTACAACCTATAAAGATACTATAGAATAAATAATATGTATTGTGTCATACTTGAGAATGGTAGCCAATTTGTTTGATTCTTTGGAATAATTGTACATTTGTATTGGTTACTACGTGACACGATAGAAAGACTTGTCGATTAAATTTTCAATAATAATTCTTCCACATGTTTCAACATTAATGAACGTTAAACGTTTATAATTTTAACTACAATAGAAATGTAGCCATAATTAATATATATATATCCTGTTTGTTTTTTTACCAGACATTTTGTATCTAAAATGTTATTCGGAAAAGAGATCTATTAGAAAAACCATCCGATTAAACCTCTTTGTGCAGTTAGAGAGTTTCCACTTTCTACAAATTGACAATCTGATGTCTAAAAGTCTAAATGCTATAAGAACATCCTATAGCTCTCAGACAACAAAACCCACGCTTACTGTAAAATTTCTTGTACAACCGATTTGTTCCAACACTGTTAATACGAGTACATACCTACAGAACTATTAGAACTAAATTATTTCAACCAAACTTATAATAGAGTCTTGATAAAAAAAGTTTTAAATTTGTCTCCATTCAATGTTAATAAAAACGTTTCAATGCCATGATAAATTAAATTTAAAGAAAAATATTTATTATATTGAATAGGTACTTACAAGAAATAAAACCAACGAAAACTAACTAGACCAACTATAAATAATTACTCTCAATAAACATTTCATACAGAAAAAAAAACACTATACTGAAGTAAAAAAATAAGTAAATTTCATAAAAAATAGTTAAAAAATCTAGTTATTCTCGAGGTTATTCTTTTATAGTTGGTTTTCATTTATGTATTTTTGATTAGATGGTGAATACTGAGTTTACAGACTACAGTTCAATCAGTACATTTGCATCACTAAATACAATACAGTTAATATAATATGCACTTTTCTATAATAAAACATTTAATTGAATATGAAAAGAGAAAATAAATTGTTTAAATATTTTTTAACTAATTAAATCTTAACATTTTTTTTAAACAGAATTTTATTTGAATTTGTATTAACATTTTTACGTAGCATATTTTTAGCATATATTTTAATGATAATTAGAGAATAAATGCATGCATATTTTGTACTTTTTAGTGCATTCTGTAGTTCCAGGCGATAACAATAAATTATAATACTGTAATAAAACCAGATGTTATTTTGTGAACAAAAATGTGAAAACTGAGTAAAAAATTGTATACATTTAATTTTAGTTTTGAATTCAAATATAAAACACAATTCTGAAATAAATACTTAGTTATTTGCAAATTATGTCTACAAATATTAAAATATATTAAATATTTATTCGAGAGTAGAAAATAAACTTGACAAAACTAGTTATTCCTTGAATCTTTGTAATAAAATATAAAAATTAAATAAATTTTACATTGATGTCACATAAATATGTACCTACGTTATACGGTTTATGTGCTACTGTCAGTATTATTTACAATTAATAATTTATATATTAATAATAGGTATTATTATGTACCATAAATTATAACATTAGCTACCTAAATCTTAAACAATGAAAATGAAAACACCATCCACTAAATAATGCCTACTCTACTCAAATAGGTAAGTATCAATATTGTACATGAATTAATAATGTCCAAATAATAAATACTAAATAATAGTTTGGAAAAAATGAGTGTAAGTTTCCTGCTCAGCAAAAAACTGTCTTTAAAGTTAGATACAATATAGGTATTGAAATATTATTATAATTTAAAAAAATTGTTTGATACACATAATTTCATTAATATTCACGATTCAATACCTAATTAATATTCATTTTATACACATTGATATACATTTAATAACATTTTATTTTTATTTTTTTTAATGAAGATTGACACTGTACAGTTACAGTTCCCGGTGTTGGGCAATAATACGTATTATTTCGCTTCATAGTTTCGTCGTATTATGATACATATTAATATATTTATGCTTATATATTATTTATATTAATATTAATATGTATTGACGAATGTATTGTATAATATTATGACGAAGCTATATTAAAGTGAAGTAATTAAGAAATAATAAATAATTGCTCAACACAATATATTATTAAATTAATATACTTATGAAATTAAAGACAAAAGCAATCATCACAACGGAAAATCGATTCCGAACAGAACTAGGTATGTAAAAATCAAGGTTAATGATATTATGATTGAGAAAAACTGTTCGAAAGTTTTCGGTAAATATTTCCTAACCTTAATAATTGAAAATAAAAACCAATTTAATGATAAAAGAAATCGAACTTAATTTGTTTGACTTATCATCAGACTTAAGAACTTGCCTCTATAGAATATTAATATTTTAGTAGGTATGCCTACTATAATGACTAATACTCACTATAAGCTGTGACCTGCGAATATATGAAAATATATTTGATAAGACTGACATCTATATAATAGGTACCAACACTTATCTTTATGAAATTATTCATATTATTCATCCACGATCCACACCTACCTATACATAGTTATCAATTATCATAATATACAAAATATTTTATTATTCATTCATAATAACACATTCCTAGTCTGAAGAGTCATAATAACGGATTAGGTGTATCATTGTATCAAATGTATACATACAATTTATTTATACTTTAATTTGATTATTTTATACACTCTAGCGTTTTTATACCTACTGTATTGCATAACATTACAATAATAACGTTATAGCGTGCCGACTGGTCTAACCAATTAGTTAATGAAAAACTCGATTTACGAACTTTGGTAGATAACGAAAATGTTGTATAAAATATTGGCAATATAATAATTAATCTACTTAACTTAATTATAATTTCAATGCCGTGTATACATTATGCAGCGCTATATGTATATATAATCCTACACAGATTTTCAAAGTCTATTTAATGATCACTCATCAGTAGTCATCACTCTCGAGCTGTTCAAACATATATATTTTGAATATTAATTGGAATTATGGTAAAGAGCCATTTAAATACGCATTTTTAAATCACAATAGATAAATATAGAGTAGAATTTAATTTTCGAGTACCTGCCAGGCAATATATTTCATAATTAGTGCGTACATTTTCGTGAATTCAATATTTGGAACACTACCTACTTAAGGTTTATCGTGAATAGTGGGTTTTTTAATTTGAAACAGGTGGGTAGAAAATTCGACAAAGCTGTAACCTGTATTATGGGTAGGGTAACAGTATATTTTGGTTGAATAGTTTGGCTTTAAAAAAAATGATGTAGCAGATTCATTAATTTTAATGGCATCTTTATATTTTGAAAATGTAACTCAAAGAGCTAGAATGTTTGTGTGGCATAAATTTGAAAAATGTTAAGGTCTATTGTTTGGACTTATTCAGGTGCTCATCTCGAAAATTGTGAATACATATATTTGACTTAATATTAAACAGTAATTTCTTACTTGTGATAGTGAAAAATCGATAGTAACTATTATAATGCTAAGTCACATGAATAATAATCAGCAATCATTAAACATTTATAATCAATAGTGAGCTGATATGGTCCCTTAAACGAGATTTAAAGACCCATTGGCCATTATGGTTGGTTCACTGCTATTATTAAACAATTAAATAATCT
>PVMI01048017.1:0-15386 GCA_008528875.1 Aulacorthum solani
GATAAGCGGTGAGCAAAGCGATCGGGCTTGTTTACCGGGTGGTGATGAAGATATTTCTGACCATCTTGCCTCCGATTTTGCGGAAGCCCGGAACGAAAAGTTCATTTACTGGATGACGGTCTTATGACTCTTACCGCTGTACAAGATGTGTAGAAAGTGTGTTTTATTTATTTGGTGTTTCAGAATGACGGTTGTTGAGTTGATATACCTACCTATTATAAAACAAATGGTGCAATAATACACGACTTAACTTCTCAATAAATATAGGTTGATATACCTACTTCCTCTTGTCCAGAATATAATATGATCAGTCTAAATCATCGACATTGGGCTCGAAACGCGGCCGAATGATTGAGTCGTATATGTACGCCGAACCGTTGTCCCGGATCGGCGCGAAACACCAAATAAAAAACCATGTCCTGCACATTTGGTACAGTGGTAAGAGGCGCAGGACTGGCCGGCAGAGGGATTCCACAATCAGGATAGCCGTGAACGTCATCCAATACGTGAACTTCTCGTTCTGGGCTTCGGTGGCGGCGGATACGCGGTCATACTTCCGCCAAATCGGAGTCGAGATGGTCAGAGATATCGTCATCATCGCCGGGTAAATTAGTCCGATCGCGTTGCTCACCACTTCCGCGCTTGCCCCGGACACGAGCAGTACCGAAGTCACCAGTACGATGGATAGCAGCACCTTGAACCTGGGCATACCGGTCAGAGCTTCAACCCGTCCAAATGCCGCGTCCCAAGGTTTGGATCTGTCGTATAAAGCACCGTCGATGATGTCCATGACCAATTGGATTTTTGTAGCACTAGCCATAATAGGTATAATGTTTATATAATACAGCCCGATCACTGATTATTGTTGTTGATACTATTGTTGTTGTTGTTGTTGTTGTTGTTGTTGTTGTTGATGATGATGTTGATGTTGTTAATAAGCGTGCGATATATGCTTAGATTATAAAACAATATGATATAATTATTACGAATAATAATATTGCTATCGACGAGAAGAGAATACAGAGTACAATACGATAAACTGATCGCGAGTAAATATTACTTGGAATATATTTTAAAAGGTATACCACAAAACGGTTTTTTGTTAAAACTATTTTATACTGAACAACGAATGTTTGAACAGTAGATAAGTAGCACTTGACAACGACAGTACATATCAACGTTAGGTACATAATAAGTATTTGCTATATAAGCCAGATAAGAAAACCGGTCATTGCAACATTACCATATTATGCCTTTATGCCTTACGAAGTCTATTAAATTGATTATAATAGTTAAAACACGCAAAGCCTGATATTCTTGAATTCTGCTTCATCACAATATAAAACTAAAATATATAGGTATAACGTATAAATCACTATAAGACAAATCTCTAAATAAAAATTATTTTATTTTATTAATTTTGGATTTATATCAAAATAAGAGTTGTTCTATAGATATACGTTATAACAAGTAAAACGTTGTGTTATGAAGAATTTCATTACAATAGGTCTATTGAAAAGATTTTTTTTGAGAATATTCTTAATAGTCTACAGTCATAATACTGTGAATAACTTTAACAATGTTGTGAAGAATTTGGTACTTGATTATTGTTAAATACTTTTGATTTAAATAAGGTAAGTTTACCTATTCAATGAAATTTTAGATTCTGCGCTGAATAATGAATGCATTGATTTTACGATGATGTGTGTGTGTGTCTTTATTTTTTTCATTTTTTTTTTATGGGTGTCATTGCCTTTTGGGGCAATAAAAGTGTTTCGATTTTCTTCAACAGCATCTTTTCTAGTAGAAAGTGAATTTAGTTAGAACTCTGGGGGGGGGTTCAAAAGTAAAAAGGGGGTCAAGTGGGGTCTCCTCTGTACAGTTGTAGGTTACAAGTAAGTCACCGTATAATGGATGGTATTAAATATTGATATTGTACAGTAGCTATTTCACGATTTAAGACAAGGACTAAGATATACTATCTTAAATCGTAATTAATATTAAACTGTAGATTGTATGGATAGGCCATATTTTGATTTTTCAGCTTCATATTCATACATCCACGAATAATATTTTTAAATTACAACAAAATAACCAAAATCGTTAATATATTGATTTAATATGTAATTTCGTCCAAATTTGAATTTTAAATGTCTTTAAAAATAACTGTGTTTATATATTTTTTTACATTTATTGGTTACAGAATGAAGTATTTATTAGAATCTTTGTTAACGAATAAAATTTTATTAACATTCATAGAAAAAAAAAAAAACTAAAAAAACGGAAAATTTCAAATATCTATAAATAACTCAAAAAAATGTTGAAATATATTGAAAATTTGATCAAGTAAATTAATTGATAAAATAAATATATGGTGTAAATTTCAACCTTCTACAGTAATTTGTTCTTGAATTACAATAAAATAAGAATATCAGTACACTAGAAATTGAGTGAATATAAAATGTTGTAATTCAAAAGCTCATAAAAATTTAATTTGATTTTCCGGTAGAAATTTTTTTTATAAAAGTAGGCAAACTCATGAAGAATCTTGTATAAAGTTTTCAAATCTTAGATTTTAAAAGATAAATTTTTATGAATTTTTAACTCGAAATAAATTGCAAATTTAGCAAGCATTATTTCGACTACTTCTAGTATACACAGAAAAAAAACACATCATTGTAAAATCAATACATTCATCACTCCGCTCAAAGTTTTGGTGTAACTCTAAAAAAATAACTGTATTTAGATGGAATTTTCATTGAATATTTATATTAGAAATTTCTATGCACCATAATATTTTCAAAACATTGAGACTCTTTTTAAAATATTAATTTTAAGTTTTATTTATTTCCTTATAGTTTTTGCAGATAAAATTGTATTCGTTGGGTCAAAAAAATTTTTAATTTTATACAAGTCTCCAAAGTTATTGTTATAATGGCAGTTGAAAAATGTTAAAATTACATAGTCATGATTTGATTTTATAAGCATTAAAGTTCAAATTTTGACAAAATACGTAAAAATCACGAATATGTGTAAATTATTATAAATTATAAATTCATACAAATTTTTCTTTTTAAATCTAAAATGTACAATGCTGACATGTTGTATGTTTGTAAGATTGTCACAACGGAGCAATGCACACTATAGTTTGGGGTCATTTTAATGTTTAAATATAATAATATAAACACATTATTTTAGGTAAGACTAACCTTAATTTTTTTCCAATTATTCAATTATAAAAAAATGTATAAGTTCTTTAGGCTGTTGAAAGCGGGTCCTTATTTTGTCGTTTTCATGACTTTATTAAGTCCAATTAAAATTTTGAAAAAATATTTTCATTTCTTATTCTTTTTTCTTGGTTATGTAGGAAATTATTTTTTCTTAGTAACACTAAAGTAATGGTAAATTTTGAAAAAAAGAATATTAAATTGGTGCTGCAATAACTAAACAATACAGAAAAAAAATCCATTTCCTATACATAACCAGAAAAGAGAATAAGAAATTCAAACATAAAACGGGGTACTTGGTGAATTTTTTCCACTTTTTGGGACTTTCGTGATGAAACTTATTTGATCGCAAAATATTATAGTGACGTATGACTGATGTACTATACAGATTCCCAATAATCTTAGCCGTAGTACTTTAATTACATAACGCATTTGTAGAACTCACTCACCTTTATGATTAGTCACTACACACACAGTTACACATTACTTACGATAAATATAGGATATTGCCTAAATCTGACCCCTAAAAAATAGATATAATATAGTGTATTTTAGTTGGATTGGACATTCCATTGAATAAATTCTTGCGATGTATGCAAAGTATATCGTATTTATAAGTATAAACGACATATTTTTAAAGTTTGTAAGTAATATGACTATGCATTATTAGAATCAATATATTTTATTATCTTCTATAGTTCAATAGTTGTAACCAAAAATGTTAAATATGTATATGTATATCATTTTGATCAATTATATTAAAACACTATGTCAAAGCAAAAGTGTTTTTTCTTGCATAAATCTTTTTTTCTACTCAATTGTACTCTATTTTATACTTAAATGGGTATAATATAATATTCATAATAAATGAACCCATCAAAGTATTCCAGCGTCGTTATGAATAGTTAAGTTTAATTAAGATTTTTTTCATTCGTTTTCATTTTCTTAAAAACAATGAAGCTCCTCTGTTATATTGTTTACAAAACACAAACATAATAGTGGGTGATATAATGACTGTGTTGATAACACAATAAAACGTGCAAAAGTGGCAACGAAAAATAATTTTGTTATTTTACTTTGGTGCCAGCTTAAAGAAAATACCTTTTATGTTATAAATTAATTTCAAATCATCACAATTTCCTTTAACAATCATTTGGTCTTCCAGCTGTTTGTTTAGGAAATGCATTATAGTAGGTATAATTAGTCATTCTAAACACGTTTAAGGCTAACGCTATACATGTATATGATTAACTTGAGGTACGATAACAAACCAACAAAAAAAAATATTATTTTATAATACCGGATGTCCTATGAAGATTTACCAATTTTAAGTAGTAGATTGTTGCTATTTATAATATTTCAACAAACCAGCCTATACTAGCTTAATAATTCCGGAAAAAAGTCCTTACTCTCACAAACAAGATTAGTGTACTTTTTTAGTGAATTATAATACGTTGATTACAAAACCAGGGTTAGGTTTTGGGTATTATTTTAATCACAGAACTAGCTGCCGCAAATTTGTATAAATTCAAACATGACTTTTCAAATAAATGAATTTCCTTGAATAATATATTATGCAAGTAGATACACAATGTTCGTTTAAATAACAATGATAGTGATTATAAAGCACAGACCATAGAGAATAGATGTATGCATTAAAATTTAAAATTATATTAATTTTCTTTCAATAATATTGTTATACCTTTATAATAATCCATTGTTACGATTTGGGAACTTATTATCCATTTTAATGTTAATTATGATTTAAAATAATTTTCACATAAAACGATTAACCTACCTACTTACTATATTTTAGGCAATTATTACTATATGTAACATATTCAGCTTATTTATAAAACTAATATAATAATGTACAATATAATTAAATCTTCGGAAATATGATTAGTTAGTAATTGAACAAAATAATGTTTTCACTACAATATTTCAATAAGCATTCATTGACTATTTATATCAAAACCCAGAGTAGGTACCAAATTATTATTTTTTCTTTGATTGGCCTATATAAAAGAAAAACAAAAATAGTTTGATAAAAATAAATAATAAAACGATTGATAAAATATAATGTACAAAGAATTTAATTTTGTTTGCCGTAAAAATTAGATTTAATAATTAAAATAAATAAAACTGTTTTCAATACAAAATAGGTATTACCTAAATTATTAAAACTTAAAATGTTCATATTTTATATGACTACCAACTATCAAGTACCTACATATTTAAAATTTTTATTCTTCATCTTGAATTTTGAATCTTTTGAGTTTCGAATCATGATTTTACCTAATTTTAATGTTAAACGAAAGCCTTTATTTCATAAATAAATAAATACCTAATAATAACGACGATCTACCTGAACTAGATGAAACATTATTTTGGTAGTTTTATTTTAAATATCGTTGTAGAATATAATATATGTTAAATAGTAAGTAATTAAATTTGAAATTTTGAAAAAACATATATGTGTATTAACAAACTAAAATATTCTATAATTATTAAGTTTACTTAAAATCTGATTTTAATATTTAACAAGTAACAACTAATTAGGCTCATATCGATGTCGATGTCTATTTGGCTTTAAATAAAATCAACAAATCTTTAATTGATTGTTTAATTATTTACCTATCTAGTATCTATGTATAAAATGGATAAATACACGCATATTGTAATATCCCATTAAATATAGTGAATTATCTAGAAAAAGTTCTGGTTTTTGCATTATCAAGTAGTAAACTATCCTAAAATGATTTTTCTGCAACATAACTCATAATATGTAAAACATGTATTCTCCGAAAATAAATAAACGTCTGTAAATATTCCAGGGAGACAACACATGACCAACTGAGTAACTAAATTTAAATAATGTAACTCGAAAAACCTTTTTTTATCCGAGTAAAGTAATAAAACAATTACCATGATTATACAATAACATAATTTATTTACTTAAGTCAGAACACATATTTTGGATGTACCTACCCATATCGATATTTTTTTCGTGAATTTATTAAATTTGGAAACTGTTCATTAACAATATTTCACTGCAGGCGTTAAATATTTTAAATTTAGTTTGATATTATAATCATTTCTAGATTTTATTATTGCTAATCATAATCATAATATCTTATTGAAAAATGCAAAATCAACCTTTTTCATTTCAAAAACTTTACCAGTCATGAACATATTTTTTTAATCGGAGTAATATAGACACTTTCCAACTCCTTTAATCATATAAAACTCCTTTTAGCCTCTCTTATATTTTAAAAACTGTTTTACTTTTTACGATTATATTGGTAGATTTCAGAATATACTTATATCATATACAGTTTTCTATGTCTACTACTGCTATATATATTCAAAAACAACTATATAAATTATAAATATACAATATTACACATTTTCACATGTTGATATTTTCAACCCTAGCTATAATTAACTCAACTTCAAAATATGTCTTACTACTTAAACTTAACACTTTTGTGCGCTTTTAGTGCGATTTTAAAATTACTTTCAGATGTCTTTGAATATAATATTGTGTAATATTAATTAAACGTTTTTAATAATATATGGAAACATTGGAAACTATAAATAAAACACATACACAGGCACTTAGCGTGAGTTATAACTATATTATAAGTCTTTATTAACTGATAACAAATTATTTAACTCAACAAATTGAGTATTGTATTGAAAAAATGAAGAAGAAGGTATTTTATAATATTATAGAAAATTGTAACTTATTAAATCGAATACAATGTCATATGCAACGAAGTTTTCTACGATCCAACTATACATATTATATTTTTAATATCATTTATATAAATTGATCGTTCTTAAATAATGTTATTCTCTTCTTATACTAAGAGCAATATTTTATTTGCGAAAATACATTTACGAACAAACAGTGCCGACGGGTGTCGACCCCCTGTGTGTTTGGATATGGACTTGAATATTACGTTAACATCACGTATCGACAAAAACGAATATTTCCAAGTGGTGAATATTTTCATTATATTTTTTTTCAAATATGTATATCGTTTTTAAAATGCCACCCCCGAATTCCGATATCGTTGACGTACCCACGACTATATATGTTATTGTTATTATTTGAATGCAGTGCGAGATATTTCTTTTATGATTCGTCTGTACGATACCAGCTACGCGATATTTATTTACCAATACAACGGCAGACGAATATCCGGTACCTGAGGCCAAAGGCGTCCATTGGAGAGCAAGTAAGAAATATCCCCATAAAAAATAATAAAGTATGCAAAATAAAATTATGTATAATTGACTCTATTTCTTATTTCATATTTTATACTATACTTGGCTTATGTATATTGTACATATATATCATGATATAACATAGACTTTTCATTAACATGCTTATAATTTAATCTGGGAACTAATAATTGTATGTTCGTATAGAATAATAGGTTTTAAAACATAGTTTCATTTTGTCCCCCCTCCTGAATTTTACACAATGGTGGTTCTCGAGTCTCGACATGTCTGTGAGGCTGTGACTCTTACTTCCTCAACTACCAGACATTTAATGAGATATTGTTATTTTACTAACAGCATGTAAATATTTACGCGGACTTACTTAACAACAACATATTACCAATATGGTTGAATACAGCATTCCAAAATAAAAAAAGTCAACTATTATTATATTAGGAAATTAGATTATATTAAAATAAATGATAATTATTAAAGATGCATAAAATATTAAAATATTACAATTCCAATGACAAAATAATTATTGATAACAAATTCTCAGATGACGACCTTTTATAACAAACATAGGTACTTTTATCAGTTTAAAATTGCAAACGATATGATATATTTAATTCTCTTATCATATTCAGTTTAAAGTCATAATGATAGTTTCAAGTTCTCAAAATCATCAGAAATGTTTTATTCCGTTTTTGAAAAATATAAAGAAACTATGATCGTTGCCTGTTTAATCGTAACTGTCTTGGTAAATGGAATGTTTATTATTAATTATTACAACTTTTTGAAAAGAAACTTCTTTACTGAGGCTATGACAAAAATACGAACGGATCACTGTAAGCATGGCAATGCGAGAATCAAGTGTTGGTCAGTGGCGGTCACCGGTCACCGGTCAGTGGCGGTCAGGGTCCGGTGGCATCGTTCAACCACTACTTCACCAAGTCAAGCTGGTCAAGGATAGGGCCACGGTGCCATCAAGTGGCGCCTGCGCGACAACT
Source organism: Aulacorthum solani (assembly GCA_008528875.1). NCBI lineage: Eukaryota > Metazoa > Arthropoda > Insecta > Hemiptera > Aphididae > Aulacorthum > Aulacorthum solani. Next base: position 8,471 of record PVMI01048017.1, read on the forward strand.
CACGGACTTACAACAACAGAGCGCTATGGGCGTGGCTTCGAAAGAAGCTGCAACCAATGCCGCGGGCAACCACCGTTATCGCCGCCGTTTACGACGCCCACAACCAATCACAAACAATCAGGGGCGGCTCCTACGATAACACAGCTCGAGACTAAGCTTATAAATACGAGTGCGGAGCACATAGTCATCCAGTATTCTACAAAACTATGCTGTAGCAAGACCCACCCAGGGCAGACTTGCGCAGTTTAGATTTCCTACTTTAAACATCTTTATTTTGAAAACTTTTAAAATTTATTTCTCTTTTTTGAGTTCATCATATTTAGTTAATATTAGAATATATAAAAAAAGTGCAAAGATACGACAGAACCGTTAAATTATCCACTGAACAAGAAGGGTGGTTTAAGAGATGATGACATTGATTATTTTTCAAACTTGATGCACAATCAATTTCCACATTATCGTTTCATAAGTTGCTGTCACGCGTTCCGCTTTTATCAGCTCTCGATAGCGTGTGTATTGTCCATCGTGCCCGGCGCTCGTGGCAGTACTTGTACTGTCGGTAATGTATTAATTATCTAAACATTCCACAAAGCCAACCTATAAATCACCTTATCTACATCATTGAAATTATCTACATAATTATGAAGTCTAATCGCCCACCAACACCCATCAAAAAAATTCCCAAATCACCAATAAATAAAAATTCAACTATTAAAACTTTTCCACCACCGCTTATTATCTCCAACACATTATTAGATTAAACAGGCTACAACATTTCTAACTAATTGGGCAACAGTTCGATTAAATTCTATGAAACGAAATAGATCTCCAAACTACACTTCTCCTAACACAAAAACCAGACACAAATATTTTTATTTCTGCAAAACCGTTTCACTTAAAATGCTCCTACTAACGAAGTTCAACTAATGTGTTTGCGCCGCTTAATAATAAGCTCGTCTATATTATATCTCACCGCCGACCGACATACCCGCACACACGCACACATACACATGATTATTTTATTTTTATATTTGTAATCATCGGTCGTGAGTTGTATTATGTTTTGTTAAGTGAATTACTCGGCGTGTTATCCGGCAGGCCGCCGGTACGCGAATCCGACACAGCCACCGTATATATCTTGTTCTCATGCCGAAGTTGTCGCGTCAGCACCTGTGAGTATAAAAATATTATAGTTTTTTTTTTTTGCTTTTTATTAAATAATGTGTAATGTATTTACATGATTAATTTTTAGCGCCAGAAGGGCCTAATTATATTATAATTCTTAATATTACATCGGGGCGAATTGCCATCATATTATTATATTGTTTTTTACATTGTGAGCGTTAATCGCTAAATATTATTATTATTATTAATATTTTTGTGTGTTGGAAATTATTTCATAATGTAGGTACAGCTGGCCAGCGGAGCTCTGTCTTTACTGTGAGTTATTTTACATATTTATATTATTTAATATTAATTATAGGTACCTAAATTATACTACTCTGTTGGGCCAGAAGGGCCGCTATATATTGTCACAGAACAATATTGTGGTAGGACTAAATTTAGAGTTGTGATTTTTTACCATATTGTATATTATACTCTTACAGTTCTGGTAGATTAAATATGCATCTTATAATTTATTGCTTCTGTTGGGCCAGAAGGACCGTAAATTACCCAATTATATTATTATACAGTAACTAACCAAAATCAATCTTGTTACTATTTTTTCTAGAGTTACCTTATCATTAGTCTTAAGTTTTTACACACACACAAATACACAGTACATACACATTCACACACCACCCACATACTAGCACTCGCAGGATTTGCTCGGCGACCCTGTCCACCTTCTATCGAATGCTATACGAGTACACACAAAATTACACAGGTCGGTCGGTGTGTGGATTTCATATTCTTATAAGGATACGGTTGAGACTCAATTTGTAAACAATGAAAATAAAACTTCAAAACCACCTATCTTTATTTAAAACTAAATAAATTACAAAAACTTCTGCCAACAAATTAATGAATTAACTGATACCTCTGGATTTGATTACAAGAGCTCTAACAAAGGTCTTAAACTCCAAACATATAGCCCTAACTCATACAGATCAGTCATCAAATACCTCAAAAATAATAACGTATCATTTTACACATACCAATCAAAAGAGGAAAAACTTATGGTCAAACAATTGAAGTAAATGCCTAGGAACATTCGCATCAAGCTTACACACAACATTTCCTACCATTAAATCAAGACCCATCTTCTCACACTTAAGACACCAACTCCAGCAAAAACCAAAATATCACTGCTCAACTCTCCTCATTTATTAACGAATTCAAAGAATTAATAAACCCACTTTTATCACTTCTCACCACAGTCATTGACAAACTCATTAATAATACGAACAAGTAACTTGCAACCACTCTTCATATTTTTATGAAATGGTAACGGCAGCCTACAACATTTAAATGAACTACAAGTAATTGTTAATGAAAAAAAGTTATAATAGCTCTTATTTCTGAAACTAGCTTAACCTATACACTCAAGATATTCGGATTTTATATTATCAGAGCTGATCATCCAGATAGTGTACTGCACACGGAGGCGCTACTCTCCTTATATGTAATAAAATTGATCATAACCTCTTGCACCATATCTGGCTACAAAATATTCAAGCACCGAGCCCTTCAATAACAATAAGCTCCGTAACTATTTCCATCTCTTCATGCTATTTCCCCCCAGAAAAAATTTTCCAGAACTCAGTAAACTCTCAATCTCTAATAAGCTTTACAAATATTCTTGGCACTGACTTCAATACTAAATATCAAACTTGGAGCAGGTCAACAAACACCAAAGGACATGCCCTACAAAATTTCATCTCGCTCAATCATTTTAATTTAATAATATCACTTTCTCCGACCTATTGGCCATCACATAGCAATAATCGTCATCCTACCACTCTTAACTTCTTTATCATAATTCTTCCAAATCTCTTTTACACTGAAATTATAAGTTTAAATGAAGCAGCTTCTGATCAAACACCAGTCTTACTACTAATCGGAACTCACCCCTCTTCGAAGAAAAATAGACCAACCATTACTACGAGTACTACGAACTGGAACAAATTCAAAGATATCATCTCAAGCAAAACTACTCTAAATATAAAATTAAAATCCATTACTAATGTCGACCAAGCAACTGTCAAACTCTCTGACATTCAAAAAGCAGCCACTGACTCACCTACCCAGAGTCCACCCTATTCTCAAACACTCAATCTATCATCAGAATTACTACTCAACATACTCACTACCCGACATATAAGGTAACGTACAACTCTCTTTCCAATAAACTAAAGTCACTACTTAAAACTCACAAAACCAACTTGTACAAAAGTCATAAGTCAAAAGAAACCTTTCATTTTCTAGCGGATCTCTATGGCGTAAAACAAAGTCAATATTGTGAATTAAGGACTCCCCTCCTCCAATTTATCTGCCCAAACACCTCACTTGCTTTGTCAGACAAGGAAAAAATTATATTTTTGCCGAAGAACTATCAGGAGTATTCAAACAACATCTTATTTCCACGCCAGCACTGCATATATGTCGACAATTATAGATTCTCTTCAATCAACTTTACTTATGGCTCTCCCTGCAAAACCAAATTTCCCAGCGGACATGGTAGAAATTATAAAAAAAACTTGTAAATAACAAATCTCCAGGACATGATCTTATTTCCAACAAAGTTGTTAAAAATCTCCCTACGAAAATGATTATTCATCTATCACATATTTATAATTCTGCCCTTCACCTATCTTACTTCTCAACCACTTGGAAATCATCAGTCATTGTCACTGTACTCAAACCTGGTAAGCCTCCAGAAAACCCTTCCTCGTACCGGCCCATTAGCCTTCTACTGGTTCATGGAAAAATTCTAGAAAAAATCATTCTCAAGCGTGTATCAATATACTACCTTCTTCCATATCATGTTTCATCAACTTGACCCTGTAGTGAACACCATCTCATCAGCACTCGAAACCAAAAAATACTGCGCTGGAGTCTTTTTAGATGTTGCGAAAGTATTTGATACCGTATGGCATGACAGTCTTCTTTTTAAACTCAAAAAAATAGTTCCTTCCTCTTTTTACCTAATACTTAAATCATATCTAGAAAACCACTCATTTGATGTCCGTCACAACTCACAATACTATAATCAATTTCCTATTTCTGCTAGTGTCCCTCAAACCAGTGATACGTCAGACCGGCCCACATCTGAAAACACTATATAGTTGGAACTTATGCTGATGATACCGCCTTATTATCAGTGTCTCCAGACCATACCATTGCATCTCAACAAATACTAACTCACTTCAATACTCTTACAATGGTTCACCAATTGGAAAAAAAATCAACGAACCCAAGTCTTCCTTTGTCACTTTTGCACTTGGAGCTCATAGCTACCCAGCTGGTATCAATAAACAACATCGACATTCCCCACTCGACCGAAGTTAAACACCTTGACCTTATACTTGGTCTCTTCATTTAAAGGATACGATAAAAAGCTTAATTCCAGACTCCATCTTTTAAAGCCACTCTTTCGTTCAAACTTAACTATACCTATCAAAATCATCCTATATAAAACTCTTAATCAACCAATCTGGACGTATGGCATCGTAATCTAAGACTCTGCAAAGAACTCAAATAAATTAACGATCCAAGCTTTCCAAAACATCTGTCAACGTGTAATCACTGGTGCGCCCTGATTGTCTCAAACGAGTCATTAAATCCAGACCTCAAATTACCATCTATCAATGAAACTGCTGCTATCTTCTGAAAGCGCTTCCACCCCAAACTGAGAGATAATCCTAACCAACTACTCAACGAATTAGCTTCACTTACACTCTCTGACAACCCAACTAGACGCCTCAAAAGGAACTTGTGTCGCGACTTGATAACTTAAAGATTAAGTACTTAATAATATTCAGGGTTGTGACAAATGTGTGATTTCCTCCTCATGTATTTAATATTAACTGTGAACTATTTGTAAAATATTTATATAAAAAAAATTGCTGTGAATTGGAAATGGAAAATCATGACGCAATTGAACTAGGTAAAAATGAACATCCAGAGTTTGACATTGTTGAAATAACAAGGAAACTTGGTATCAATATGCTCAACAGTGTAGAAATGACAAATCAAAGAGCTGCACGGTATATTTTGAGAGAACCAATGTCGAAAAGTTCTGCAGTTATAGGTAGTAGTCATTTCTACAAAATGGCCATCTGAACGACAAAGGATACGAAAAACGAATCAAGAATTAGAAAAAGCGTCCATTGCAGGTGATGATTCCACTGATATTTGGAAAGAAAATTGGTTTGACAATTATAAAAAAGGCATAACGATTTAAAGGACATGACGTTAGCTCAATTTGTTGCAAGTTATACATGTTGCTCTGATAAAACTTATAAGAAAAGAAAAGTACCCCGTATTATTTGTTATGCTAGCTATATGACCTCTATGTGGTGCATCCCGGGTAATGCTGACAATATATCGAAAAAAGTCTACGAGCAATAATCCTCAAATTAAACATGTCTTCAGCTGTGAAGGACCCGAACTGTTATTTCAACCTGTGGAATACTGCTCACTAATTGCTTTTCCCATACCCATAGTAAAGCAGTTTTATTTCATACACGCGTACTTGCAACACGTATCTTTTTTATTTTTTTTTTTTAGTCAAATATTATAGGGAACTGTGTTAAGAAGTATTATAAATACAAACTTTAGACATATAGGTATAAAATATAATACGTCATTCCCGAACGCATTGCTTTCCACGTGTACAGAATATCTATTATTATTGTAGTTTTTGTAAAATGCCTTACAAGATCTAATTCTGATAAACACCAGTTTCGTTTATACTGTTTATAGGGAGTTGACGAAAAAGACATGATGGGAGTCAGTTTTAAGAATTTGGTTCTATAAATATAAAAATAATGCACCATCATACGTCGTTACGAAAAAATAATAATAACATATTTTTATACCTACCCTTATATCGACTGGGTCTTGCATGAAAAAAAATGACCCATAACAGTTTTTCTTCGATAAAAACAATAAAAATAGTAATAATAAAAAGATCAAATATAAATTTGAGTAGACGTAAATGATTGAGAACAGACTTGTGAAATGCTATACATCGTTTTAGAGCATAATGATATATCAGTACCTACGTTGGTACCAACATTCAATCATGTATAGTTATGTCATTCTTTATCAAATTTAGTTAAGTATATGGATTGTTAATTCCTACAGGTCAAAAAAAAATATATTTATGTTGAGGGAAAGTGGTGGATTTCCGATCACCACCCATGCCTCTTCAGTTCAAATACATTTTAGAAGTAACGAGTGTTATGTGTGTTTGGATTTTTTTTTTGAGCTTTTTAAAAATGTTCTATTAACACAAAAGGTTTACGCCACACTAACGCTAGGTTTTTTTTTCGTTAGGCGAAACACAAAACAGAAATGTTCAACATTGTTTAGCAATTTAATATATCTTTTTAGTAGTGATAATGGAAAGTGTAACAATCACCTAAAAAAAAATTAATTGCTTAAAATATGTAATCACATCAATGCACTCAAAACGTTAATTAAATCACATATAGTATATTACTATATTAGTATGTGATTGAAACCTTTGTAATGTTAAGTCTAAACGAATGAAAAGCTTCATTTTATATTCTAAGTGGATCGAAAAATGTGTTGGTTTTATAATGAAGTGTGATTTATTATTTTTGTTTTGTTGATCTCTGTCATCTCGTTTCTGAGCATTTTGAGGTTTTCAATATTGATAATGGCTTCTGGTAAAAATTAGATCTAGTATTTTTAATTGTCAAAGATTAAATTATGTAATTTACCT
>PVMI01048031.1:0-11723 GCA_008528875.1 Aulacorthum solani
GATGTCTTCACAAAATATTGTACATACATCATTGTAGCATTGTATGTATATATTCAATAATATTTGTAATAATGCAATTTTAATGCAATTTTCCAAATATTTAGAATACCTAGTTCTAAGCTAACGTCAGAATATGGGCTTATAACGTCTCTAATGAGTAATTACAATAATAATTTACAATATAGGCAAAAATATATTATTTTCCATATCGTTGTTAATAAATAATAATAGATAAACATATAAATGTGGTGTTTTTGACAAAAAAAGTTTAAAATACACCGTAATGTTTATAAAAAAATAAACACTAATAAACTATATAACAATAAATACCTATATATTTTAAGTTTTTAATATATCCTCAGAAATAGTTATGACTAGGTAATTATTAGTATTTACTCGAATTTCAACAGATTCATTACAGTGACTTTCTCATTGGCGATGGCGGGGCAGCTACATTTGAAACCTTCGGTTTTGCAGCAGAGTGAGTTCTCTCATATTCATTTTGGAATTCTAAATCTGTGAGTATTTTATATAATGTCAGTATATACCCTATTTACACCTAATTCTAGGTTCAGTATACTCCACTCGTTGTATTCCTGGAAAAAACTGCGAAAACACATTCCGCAGTGCAAGCGCATACCTTCCATCTACGCGTAGGTTAGGTATACCACTTATAATATAAAGCTTATACATATATATATATATAAACATGTGTGTATAATTTAACGAAGACAGAATTTAGAATTAATAAATATAAAACGATGTTTTGCACGTTATTATAATGTACAGGGAGATTTTTTTGCATGATCGCATTAAAACTCCGGTTTTGTTGAGTTTTTACGCGTTTATATTCAAAGACCATGTACCTATATATCATCACTATGCCTGTCTCTTTCAAATGCTTGGATATTTAAAAAAAAAACCAAAGGGCTGTCCCGTGATGATGAAAAGTTATTTTTCCATATAACATATATATGTTTGTCAATATATATAATATCTGATCGAGTTATCGTTTAATCATAAATTGATGTATACGGTCGTATAGGTTCTATGGCCATATTTTCAAATATGATTTTCAATAATAGAGTATGTATAGGCAGGTATATCAGAAACAGGCTTTCTATGAATAGAATAATAATTCAGAAACTACGGTGGCTCGTTCGAAACTTCGGTTATTTGAGATAAAAGTTTGAATTTCCGCAGGACAGACCTTAAACATCGTGAAAAAAAACGTAGGGTTTAGAAATACGGTTATGAAAGTTCCAAAAATCAGAATTATGATAAATGTACCTATGGCTATAACATAATGAGGTATATAGTATAATTCGAGCATAGAAATGTAGTGGGGAGGAGAAAAAGGGGAGCTATTTCGATTGAAAAAAAACCATCCTGTACATGACTGTTGTGCTCAAGTATGTGCGGTATGCCCGTGTTTCGGTGTTCGGTTACTGTTTTATTATTTATTTTTCAATTACCACTACCTGTATATGGGTAGTATAAACCTATGGTATACTGTTGGTCACGCCGCGCACTAGGAAGTTAACATTATCAACATATTACTATTATTATTATTATTATTATAATATCATATTCTANNAAAAAAAAAAAATAATAAAACGCTGTATAACCAAGTGCACGCGTTTACATTTTCAATGACAATCGTGGATTATTATTGGACACGACCGACGGTGGAGAAATAAACGATTGCTGTAAACTGTATCTAATTGCATTATACATCGTCTGTTATTATACCTAAAGGTATTTGTGTGTAATTGTGTATAATATTTTTATAGTAATTTACATACACAAAACCTCAGCGCTTAATAGTGACTAAAGTATGTTATCACTTATCACAATCGGATGAATCATTAAACTCACATATCGACATAATATCATCTCAAAATGGTTTCGACACGATTTTCGTAATCTAAACGAAACCCATTGCCGCCGCCCGGTTTAGTGGTTTTTTTTTGCATATTCCCATAAATTAACTTTCCGTTCCTGGCTATTATTTACCTATTTAATTCATAATATTATAATACATAATGAAATACCTATATCTAGGTACACGTGCGTCGAAAATTGTTATTAATTTATAGTGAATAATAATCGTATTTCCTCGTGACGAAATTTGAAGTAAAAATGGAAATAAATATTAACTTGTCTAAATTTTTTCACTTCCTTTTATAATGAATTTATTATTATTCCTTCTCATTATAAACTAGATGGTTTAAACAATTATTACACAACTGTTTAAACAATATTTTTAAATGAGTGATCATACTAAAAATAATTAACCAATTAGTGATAACTACCTACAGTTATATTATATAGTATGCACAGGTAAACATGATTTTATCTTAAAGTATTGTTTTTCAAACTAGCTGGAAAATATCTGTAACTAGTTATAGTGTTAAATTGATTAGAAAATTAACCAACTAAAAAAAATTTACTTTTTAATTATAGTTAATGCCTACCTTTGGGTAAATAAATATTCCAGCAATTTAATCTGATTTCTCAATTTTATTATGTAATTAATTAAATTGTATTAAATTGTATTAAATCATTTTATTATTGTACGTTTTTCATAACGTAGATTTAATTACTAAACCTTCCAAAAGAGTTTTTTTTTAAGTAGGCAGTATTTACATAGTATCAGTATAATATTAAATAATAAAGATGGTCGATAGACGAATAATTATAGTTAATGAATTTTCAGAGAAAACTAAGTTTTCTAAGACTGTGAAGACCTGTTTTAATTACGGGGAGTGACAAATTCAATACAGTTTATTCAGTTTAATATACCTTCATTTTACTCTTAGGCATCAAGATTAATTAGATTAGTTGCGACCTTCGTACAACCAGTGTTTACCAAACTTGGCGCTCGCGAAATCTTGTGAGTGCTATTTAGTACAGCAAATAATACATACCTACAGCATTTTTAAAATTATCGTTTAATTAATTAATGTATATTATATAGTATATACTTATTACAAATAGTTAATTTCCTAGGTATTTAATATAAAATAATATGTAGTTATTATACGTCACATTTTAGTTGAAATCATGCGATTGACGTATGCGGGAAAACTTAAGTTTGATGTTTAAGTCACAACAAGTTGATTATACATAAGTAGGAAGTCATTAATCGGTATTTACTCGATTTTTTATTGAAAATTAAATAATTAATCATCGTGTTGTTTTAAAATATTGAAACCATGTAGTAAATAGTGTAGTCGATGTTGATTATAATAGAAACTTGAATCAGTTTATCTATAATATCATAGACTACGCGTACTTACTTGAAATTGTGCTGAAACATCTTTTAAATCAGGACTTACAGATCGCATCATCGTTATTCGAAATCGGAAATAGTCACGAAGTGTGGGGAAGTGCATTTAAATTCATTGAAATATTATGGAGGTTGAATAAGGAAACACGTCCGTCACCGACCAACCAAGCAGTGGTGCGGACTGTAGAGAAATCAATCAATTTCCTTTAGTGACATTATGTATATGAGTTAAATACCATATTTAATATCGTACATTTAAATAAGGTTATTTAGATCGAATATTAATTATGATTAACATGTATTTCTCAGATGAGACAAACAGTTAGATTTGATGAGTTTATAAAATACACTAAACAGTATAAAATAAAATAGAATTTAAAAAAATTTTTAAAAAAAAATTGATTTTCTAAAAGCACGTTCACATATTATTATTACATCATATAATATTCTGTAGTAGAATATATTTACTATTACTATTTAGGCTGAATAGCATACTATATATTTTTTTATAGTTCAAAAGAAATAAAATAAAATAGATTAAATATTTCATATACATTTATATTGGTTGGGATTTTTCTACTATTTGTGCAGCCAGTGAATTATGAAAGGAGATTTTAATAGGTATCTAATCGATTACAACGTCGATTCGGCCACAATACTGATTTTTACGTTTTGAGCCCGTGGGCGATTTCGTCAACTGAAATTGTTCCCTTTCTTTTTAGATTCTTATCGAAGATGAGAATGTAATGGTTTTATAATGTCGTCGGTTTTTTTTTGTCTGTAAACACTTTTAATGGTAGTGAGAACGTCATATACAATTTTACTGAAACTTTAACACGGTTTGTACTCTGAATTGTGTATAGTTGATATTATACTTTTTCAAAACATCATTATTTTGATCTCATAAAAAATGTAAAATAAAAAAAAAATCGGTCAATGTTTTTTGTCTGCAAAATTATAATGCATTACATTTCTTAAAATTATTTTATCGACCATGTATAAAAATGTAGAAAGAGCATTTCATTAAAATATCACGTGAATCAAACAGCAGAATAATATTCGTTAAGTCAGAAAACCGATATGTGAAAATGATCATAAAATATGTCATAATAATATAATGAATAAGCTTTTATTTTATATGCGAGTATATCCTAAACATGCATTGTTATTGGATTCCATGACTGCGAGAGAGTAACAACATAAAATCTTAGTTATAGGTCATTGGGTGAACAAATATCTTTCAAATAAATAATTTCTCAAAAATGTATTTACATCAATAGGACGTCATATTATATGATATTCGTTCAAGTTTGTTTAACATATAATTATAAATTCGTCTAAATAATATGCATTTTACAATTTTGTTATGATATAATCGATTTTGATACCAAAACCGTCGTCAATTTTGATACTTGATAAGGTCGCAATTTGAAATTTATCTTTTTCAAACGAGACTTGTGGTTTAATATGTACAGTGGAGTGGTAGGTCTAAGCATTCTGTCGATAAGACATTTCCTATACTACCTTACGAGGCCAATTCGCCATGAAATTGTTTTCCATTCGTCGGCCAGATGCTGCCTCCCGATTTCGTGGTACCCGAGCTTATACGATTTGGGTAACCACCGAGAGTCAAATCCACAATCTTCTAAAAGATGATAGATACATTTTTTATTAGCATACAAGCACAGGTTCAGATATACTTGCTTTGGAAAGTATTTGTGAAGTACTTAAAAATACGGTCTATTAAAAAAAATATTTATAGATAGGTACATATTGTAAATATTTAAAAAATTCAAATAATATTTTTTTAAACGTAGTTTTATTGAGTTTCCTCCTTGTACATTAACTTTATTGAGGATGGTATATCTCATAGTTTAGTACAACCGCATACAATACATTTACTACCCATCTGCAAGTTATTTTTATTTAAAAGTTTGATTAAGTATACAGTCAAATACGAAAATACATATTTCAAAAACTAATGCGTGTTATAGATCATTAGAAGGGTTTATATTATATTCATGAATGTTATTCAAATTTTATTAACAACTTCTAATAGGTATATGCAAACTTCCTTTTTTTTAAGTGATTGGTTTTTAATTAGTAATTTTGTACACCTAGGGTTATATGTGGTTGTAAATAGAATTCAATAAAAAATATTAGATCTCAAAAATTATTTGACTATGTATTTTATCCAAGTATCTTACAATTCTGTCTCTAGCTTTATGAATATATTTTGCTGAATAATATATAAATTTTCAATAGGGGTGAATCCAATCAATTGGCCGAGATCAAGGTAGGCATCTTATGTACACCTAGGAAGCGGTTAGTCAATAAAACGCACACCATATAATTATAGGTATTTATTCAATAACATATTATAATATTCACGGCGCAGGATCAGGCGAAGTATGTGACGCCCTCGATAACCAGTTCGTATCGACGATTATTTGCCCAAGGTGCGGGTTAATGGACTATGGGCGAACAACAAGTATGATCGAAAACGAAAAAAAACCTAATCTGAATATGAGTTGCCTACCTCAATAATGTCGCGGATATGCATATTTCAAAAGAATTTTCAAGTTAAGTCTGGAAAAATTGTGATATATTATATTAGTTATAATTTTAAACTGTCCAAGATTCGACCCAACTATACAATATTTTATAATAGGTATAGCGGGTGACCCTGTCTGGCTGTCCGGTTTCTGCACAGTATTGCATTGAAAAAAAAATGTCAAGTTTGGTCGGTGATATAATAGTTTAAAAACACGTACCGTTAGTGTTTACATTACGAACCTACTCTGAAATTCGTAAAAACTGGATTTTTTATATTTCCATGGCCCATAAATTAAAAAAAACTTATTGCTCTCTCACTTTTGGTCAGGTTACATACAACAGGTACACAAGTACGTATTCTAATGATTAAAAAAAAAAAAAACCAAGCAGAGGAAATCAAAACACTGAATGATCAAAACGGGTTTTGTGAATTGATATTTATGTTCGGCGGGTTTTCAAAATTAATGCGAGTACGTTTACAATTTTTAAAATCAGTAAGCATATTTTCATTACTAAGTAATATTATTTTAGGCCTTTAACCATAATTTTTCTAGGGGGGCATAGACGCTAGGCAAAATTGAATAGAACGCGGGTTGTCACTTAAAGTTTGAGAAACATTGCAGCTGCCTTCAACGCAATAACAGCTGCAGCAGTCAAGCTCGCACCCAAAATTATATACGCTTGCCACCGACGACAAAATAAACATCTTATCATCTCAATGGCGTGATGGGGACTTAATAATATAATATATACATTTTCAAAATTATGTGGGTGTAACACTTAAGACATTGTAACCGCGAACTGGAATTTGTGGGATGTCGACCACTACAATGTGCCTGCAGGAAGAATATCATCATCATACCTACACAAGTACAGTGTGAGTTAATGAAAACCTATTGACTCGTGTTTGTGTTTTTGTCTTGTGAGTTATAAAGATTTGACAAGCATAATATTATTAAATCTAAGTATAATACTATAATATAATAGATTGAAGTTAATTGAAGTTAATATTGCAATAGCGCGGAGAAAATAATTAATACTTGACATTGACTGTGCAACTTTCAATTTTTTTTGTCCAACTAATAACTGAATATTTTGTAAAAAAATAAATGCGATTTTACAAGTTCTAATTCCTTTACATATTTTATACAATTTATAATTTAAAGTAAATTGTTCGCTACTCATTTACTATATTACTATTTATATTATTTGTATTATGCAATATTATGTTTTGTACATGTGTATAATATAATACGATTGAGATAGTGACAACGGACATTACAATATAATATAATAAAACGAAAAAAACATTATTCGCTCATGATGTACGCACAGAATACAGAAACGTGTGCAGAAAATGATCGGCTATAACATTATGTTGTACTATTACAGGTAAAATAATTACCATACGCCTTATATTAAAGTATGTTGTGTATCGTTATACAGCGTACCTAGGTTTAGGTATGTGTAGGTACATCTAATAATAACTCCAATTTGTTTACATCCGGATGTGCTGCAGCTAACAGGTAAAATAATACATACTACCGGATGCGGATTAAGTACAAACATTTCTAATTCGCACTCGCACCGTTCGCACACGATCACTTATTTTCCCGCTTGTTTATAATATTTTATTTGCTCGGTATAATTATGATACGTCTGCGGTTATTGATGCCCGGAGCAAAACTCGAATGTACGCCTATCTCTTGGTGTGTTTCTTTTTATATCGATTATAATATAGGTACACCACTATAATAATATCAATATTATAAATAGTGATATTATGTGCACACAAGGTGATCCGTTGGACTTACCTCGCTGTTGTTTTTTTTTTAGCAAATCGTTGTGATTTGAAAGCACAAAATGGTTTTGTGCAAGCGCTGTACCTTATAGGTACCTATTATTATTTTGTCTTAGAAACTTTTACGTTTTTGTTTTTTTCCTGTTATTTGTTTGTTTTAATGATTTAATTTGTAAGCAATTCATTTAGTGTCCAAATTCAGTTATTAATTATTTTAAAATTAAGAAGCACCATTAAATTGACTCCAAAGGATTTACTATTTGGTAAAATAGTAAATATATTTAAAAATTTAAAAATAATATGTATATATTATAATATATTGGTTACTGTAAAATGTTAATGATATAATTAAAAGTTAGACGCTATTTTTTAAAGCAGTTTACGTAAGTCACAATCAAGATGACAAAAAAATATGTTAGCCTAATTCTTAATTATAACATAATATGGAATATGGTATCACGTCAATATATTTTACATATAGTTACATTGAGGTTTTATAATTATACACCTATTATGTTCGCATACAATTATTTAATAAAAATAGTACAACATTCACAAGGGTGTATAAAAAATAAAAGGTAAATAATAATTAAAAAATTAAAACACAGACAATTATTAAGGAGATTGCGTAGTTATAAAATATATGTACCTATACATAATATACAAATAAAAATCAATTTTGCTTAATAAAAATAATATATTAAATTATTCGTCGTGGCTTATATTTATTGACTTACATTTGCATGTATTGAAACCTATTAAAATTACACCGGTGTCATATTTTTGAATTTCATATTCTTAAAACTTATGTGTTATCTCTAATTTCTCTCCAGTAGGTTCTTGTTAAATTGAAACTTTTTAGTTCTCACAATAATTGTAATATGAGATTGAATACTATAAAATATATTTTAAAAAAACTAATTCTTTTAGATATGGTAAATACAATTGTGAATTAAATTTTTAGTGGGAAGATTCGCCGGAGTTAGTTGTAACTTTGTAAGATAAGTACTATTGCTTTTTTCTACTCCAATTTCTGACGAAAATATTGAATAATGTGATTGTCTACTAAATAGTCAGTATACCTACATTTTGTGAGTTTTTTATTCATCAGAAGTTGGATTTCAGCTAATTTATCGGAAAAGCAATCCCCAACTGATCAATTGTAGTGAAAGTAAACGCATATGATATGAGAACCCCATGTTTAATAATAATATTTAAAGGTTTTGGGAGCCAATTCAAGGGTCAACTTCATATTCTGGTGTAGACGATTTTTTTTATGAAAACGTTCACTTAATACAAGAAAATTTTGTATATTAAACAATAACCCCTCACATTCTTTAATTTTATAGTCACGTTAAGTAATAAAATTTATTTTCCCAATATGAACCCACAATAAAAATATATTTTGTAATGTTTGAATCATCGTTTAGCTATATTTATTTAATAAAGAAAGGTAATCGAAAACATTATTGTATTAAACATAAGTAGGTAATGTTATAATATGTATTTTAAATATTGCAAAATATATTAATAATTGTAAACCGTCGAAGTGTTGAACACACTGTTTCTAGAATCAATAGAGGTTGAAACTAATAGCGAACTAATAGGTTAACTAACTTTTTGGAGATAAAAACTTGTCACATTTGCTCATCGTGACCACTACTATAGTAGACATACATTAGTTTGAATTCAATATTTAGTTTGATCGGATATGTTTGAGTTATCGTTCGTAGTTAAGTACAACGAACTATCAATATGTATTCAAAGTCTATATAATATGTTGTATACAGCCAGGAATTATCACGATGGTCATATACTCGGGCTCAAATATAAACAAACACCGATCGATGCAACTGGTTTTAATTTGCCTACCTATATTATGTATATATTTTAATAGTATTATAGTTCTGTTGTTCTTGTAACAATAACTGCGACGATATAGTGACCACGCTGTATACAAGTGCCTAACGTCCGTCCGAAACGTGTTCGCGACAATATCATTACCTATATTGCTGTTTTTCCTCGACGGAAATATAATATAGGATGTCTATAAAAATGTTTAGTTTTTTTTTTACTCTGAAAGAATTCTCTAATTTTTAACCTCATGATGTATCAAGGACTTATAAAGTCCATAAGCGAAGTTAAATACCGGTGTTTCAGGAATCCGCATTATCTATCATTAATATAACATCATAATCTAGTGTTATATAATACTATCTTATAATATACGATGAAATCGGCTAGGAAATATAATTGTTTTACTCATAAATGTACATAAATATGTGAATGCGATAACTTTTTACACAATGTTAGAACTCGCATGACGTGCGTACAAATTAAATCTAAACGTTGTGTATATAAATACAAGTATGGACAATAATATACAGATTAGGTTCAGTTAAGGTTGAAACGTATGCGTCACGACGATGCGTTGATTTTCTCTCAGTCGTTTTTTTGTGATTTTAAAAGGAAAAAAGGTTTGAAAACTCATTTACGCAACATAATGTAATAATAATATTATTATTGCCGAAAAAAAATCTAGGTACCTATTTTTGTAAACGAAAACGTCAACGGTTTAATTCCGTACGTATTTTAGAAGTTGTTAAAACTTTTTGTTGACCTGCAAGTATATCGTACATTAGTTTTTTGATTTGTAAACATTTAGTTTAGAGCGGTGCAGTGCGTAGAAGTGCACCACAAATTGCCAGGGTGCATCCGCCCTGTCACTTTATTACTATCCACTACTACTTGGTCATTCCTCTCTTCTCCTAACTTGAAGTGCTTACAACAAAACAACTATATTGTAGCATATAAGTTTAATAGTACAATACATTTTATTTAAAAACGTTTTTTAGAAGAGAATCTTGATATTGTACACAAAATAAACAGTGACCATTATATAATATATAGTCTTTGGAAAACAAATTATATTTATTGTTTCATAAGATTTCGATTTATTTGCAAAAAGTTTTGTTATTTTTATTATTACGTGCAACTCTACAAACTATATTGGTATACAAAAACGTTTATAGTTTATTCAAATTTTTAAATCACGAGTATCTATATTTAGAAGATTATGTGCAAAATAAAAGTGGTTACAGGTAAACGGATCACAACGTATACATCATTCACGGTATGCAGTCGGATAGGAAAAAAAACAATATACTATTATAAGCATCTACAGTCTACACAAACAGGATGATTCATCAGTCATGCTCATTCTGAATTTTTTTTTAATAATTATATGTTTTTGGAAGTTTCGGGTTTACTCAACAATTACGACCACTTTTCAAAATACTTACAATTTTGTGCTGTTAAGTATTATAGTGGTTGATGTGTATAAATCAAAATTCAAACGTGTATTTTCTGAACTATAATACTTCATGTTAATACTGACAATAATTAGTCCCTAAAGACTAATTATAATCCTTATTACCTCATCTCAGAAACTACAACTCGTTCAAATTTTACTTTCGATTCATCAACATCTTTAATGAGCCAATTAATCTGTTATGTATTTTCAGTAAAATACAGGACAGTTTTTTTGTTTGGAAAAAAAGTTTACATCACCACATGCTACTGTTTTAACGGTATAAAAAGAAAATCTATTCGTCTGAAAATATAGTCTTTAAGTATGCTGAAAAATTCTAAAATGAAGCAATTTCATTATACACAGTAGTTTTTATAACACGCGTATTAGGATTGTGGGTGAAGATGTTTGGTTAATCACACTGTAAATTACATGTTTAAAACAAAACTTATGTTTCGATAAACATTTTCAAGCATCGAGATCAGTTCCTGAACGCATATATGGGTTATTACGATTGTACGTAATAAGCGATTAACCGACGGCGTAGGGATCTGAATAGTCGTTTTCATTGACAAGTGAATTATACTTCAACATTCTCGGAAATCGACCATGCAGACGCGTCTTTTCTCGCCGTCTCTTTGGGTAATTAGGTATACGACTTGCTGTGACCATAATTTAATTACTCATTAATATGGTATTGTATAATGTCAAGGAGATGGACGCTTATTTCTGTATGATATTTGAACGCAAAAGAAACACACAAA
>PVMI01048049.1:0-14521 GCA_008528875.1 Aulacorthum solani
CTGGAAGTTAACATTATGGTACAGCAAAATCCTAAGTCGTACATTTGGCACACGAGAGGCTTTTTTTCGAGTCAACGACGATATAATATGTGGGCAAGTCGCAAGTGTCCAATGACCATCAATTTATTATTGTCGAGGGTCGAAGTGCTCTGCAACGTCTGCAGCGTGTTTCACAAAATACGAGAGGAGGTGATAACGAAACTTTGAGAGCAGCCCTTGTGGGGGCTGGCGGGGGAAAGCTCGTGTTGCAGACCCACACAAGGGAGAGGAGGGTGGTTGAACGGAACAGGAAAAGATTGCCAAGTGTGCCGGGATGAGTGGAAAATTGTAAGAACTACATTGTGTACAGGACTTAGGTTCAAGTGGCAGGATGTCAAAATGGCGGTTGTAAGACTCTCGGAGAGTATAATATTTTATTGTTACGCTGGGAAAGTAGGTTGCTGAAGGTAATAATATGAAGAAGAATATAAGACGACTTGAAAACGAACCGTATCGCGTGCACACGTGGCATTTCTATTTCGTAACTTATTAATTTTGAAATGGTCGATAAGTGTTGTACGTTTTTACTTTGGTTTTTTAACGAGTTGTTGGTCTTTTTTAAGGCGTTTTTATATGTCCATTTGAACGTGAGGAAAATATATTTGACATAAAAAAAAATAGTAATAAATCAACCAATAAAAATATAAGAAAATGAAAATGCAATGTCAAAAACAGTTAGGTATTTATATATTTTATTATAATGCTTCAAAAATGAATATAAAACATTAAACAATTTACTATCGTATATTATGTTATTGTATGACTAAACGTTTTTTAATCAAAATATCACAATACTTACGACACTTAATACCAATTTTCAATAGTAATAACTATATAAAGTACTATACAATACCGTTACCTGGTTAAATTATATGAACATAACACATAATTTGTTTTATAATGTATACATTATATATACCAGAACTAAATAACACGTAACTTTTACGAAGAATCACCCAAACTATTTCACTTAATTTCAATTAAATTATTAATCAATAAGTCACGATTGTTTTCTGATTTTTCTTAAATATTTTAATACTGATCTTTAAAAGGGAGTACCTACTATAAAAAATACATTTTTTTTTTTTTGGTATTTTGTTTTAACTTTGAATTCTTACTACTGCTGCTAATATATTCACTGAGTTATTATTATAATTTCGTTTTGTATGTCCTATTATTTGAAATAGTGTTGGCACCTATTGGAAATTTGTTACAACGTTGATTTTTTTGCAGGTAAAATGGGGAAACCGGCTCAATCGTATTACACTTCTCGAAAAGGAGGTGATGTGCATAGAAAGTGAATCCCTACTGCAGTGTGTAGTCGATTGAACCAGTTATTTTAGGGTGGGTTACCCTCGCTATAAATAATATTAAAATTACAACCGCACAAATTCGTTATTATTTGTGCTCATGGGTTACACAGAAAAAAAAGTTACTATTATAGGTGCAGTACCTATTATAGCTGTTGTACCAGCACAATCTTCCGCCGCCGCAGGTGGATTGCCCATCCCGGTTTTGTATATTTTTATACCCGGTCGGCTCCGGGGGTAACGTGGCTACAGCTAGGTAGCATAATAGAATATAATGTCGTTAAAAAAATTATCATATTGTGAGGCAGACACAGGAATTATTATTATTATAACTGCGTCTCGGGAGTCGTGCGACGGCCGACGACGTCGATCACGTGGTCCACAGCTGCAGCCGCAGGAGACGATGCTGACAGGGACTACGACTATTATAATATACACTCGGCACCCGCTGCAGCTTGTCCCCTCGATATAACGTTTTTTTTCTTTCTCTTTTTAACCGCAAAATAATAATATAAACAAACGACGCGTACACCGACGTTTTAAAAGAACGTACCCATAATACGACGTGTGCTCGTCGACACCACAAATAATACTTATTTTATACGAAGTCGTTGCGTTTGTATGTATGTATAACACAGTGAAACCTCTCCCAACGGACACCTCCGAATAGCGGACGACATTTCAGCGACCTAGACTTACGTAGTTGTCCCGACACTCGAGTGATTAAAACAGGATGCAGCATCCGTTTGTCGAGAGGATGTCACCCGTCCGTTGTTTCTGAGGTCTTGCGACCGCGTGACGTGCATTAACCAAACCAATTTAGCTTTGTACCAGTCTTAGCAGTGGAACCCGTAACGACCCTGAAAACCCTTAAAAAATCCAACTAACCTCAAACCCGAATACAACACGAATGATTTTTGTTTTTATAACACGTCCGAATAATTAATGCGAGTGGGAATGCAAGGGGGGGGGGCTAATGGGATGTAGCACCCCTCTTTTGTATTCTGGTATTTGAATACTCTCGAAAATATCCTACAGCAACAGATACCCGAAACCCGAATGAATAATTCGAATGCAAAGCGGAGTTGACTCTTTATATTATCGAAATGTATAAGCGGGTGTGGATCCAAGAGGGTCAAACTTTTTGGTAAAATTATATACATATTAAGTATTTTATTTTATATAATATTGTGTAGTTCATACGTCTTAAGTTCCACGAATTAAAAATATAATTATTGTCATCAAATTTAATATTGTCTAGCTATAATAATTTATGAATTAAAATTATAATATTGTATTTATTCTGCCCCCGCCCCCCCCCAATTTCTCTAATTACACTTTAAAATAAAGCAATTTACAACCTATGGTTAATTATTGGATCACGACGTCATTAATTCAATAATCCAATAACCATGCAAATGATTCACTCAAATCTCGTTGAATATTATTTATTTTTGATTTGAATTAATAATATATCTAAGCAAGCGAGACGAAGCCAACGAATCGGTGCAAAATATTTTTTTCTCAATATCTCATTTAAATTTAACATTCTCCGAATTCTCAGACCCATTCACGGATCATACCAAAATGTCTATAATTTTCTTAATTTATCTCCATTTATGACGCATCTATATTTATTAAATATTCCATTCACGATTCCTAAGTAATTTAATATTAGTGGTCATATCGTTTGGCTTGAAATCCTATCTATATCACCTATTCATTTCAAAACGAATTCTACCGATGCATTAAATCCAAAACCTCTTTACCAAAATATGTTCTGTAGCTTTCCAGCCAATATTTAAATGATTACAGGTAATATTACGGGTTTATTTTGGTTTTGATTATTCTTAGCAGTATAATTTGCATTTATATGTGTCTATTGTATTTGAATAATATTATATGAAGTAGAATAGCCGCTCATTATAGGTACACTCTTGGACCAAAGTGAAATATTTCGATTAGCCGATTGTTTCTAATTGACGTTTGGTTACTGTATTTATTTAATTATTATTTTTATACATATATACATATATATTACAAATCTACTATTAAAAAAAATTAAGTTAGGTTAGGTTAGGTTACTATTGATTTATTATTGAAAACATGCATATACTTGTATTATTATTTTATTGTATATTAATTATATACCTACATATTTTGGTTTCTGTAAAAAAAAGTATCGAGTGATGTCGAGTGATGTCAGAAAAATCCTTTTTCATCTGCACAATGCTGAACTGATCTCCTTAGGGCACCAAGAGCTTCCACAAATTCTTTATTTGATGAGAGTTTCTCGGTGTTTTTTTTCTTTTACGTCTATAGGAAATGGGTGTGAGCCAAAATCAAGAACTATTATGTCGACTGTTATTAAGTATGTATATGTTAAAAGTTAGATGATAGGCACTTATAAAAATTGTAACAGAACCAACCGTTGGTATATTTTAATGGATAAATTCAAAATTTCTTCTGTACACTCTAGTCGGCTGTTTTCGATATTTCTTGATTACAAATCGGTTTTTCATATAATAACATAGAAATTATTTCTATTCTCTTTAAAATAAAAATGTCATGAAAAAAGTGACTGCGGAGAACACAGACAATGTTCTTATCGTCAAAATACACAACTGCAGGTTGAATAACTCCGATACATATTAAAACTAATAACAGTTTTAAATTATTCGAGTCGACGCGAAAACCGCATATTGGACGACCTAGATCGAACGAAAATATTCAAAAAAGTGTAAACTTAATGAAAAAATAAATTCATAGTATTATGTTTATGGTTTGAACGGTACCAATATAATATTATATACATATAAAGATAACATGCTTAATCTACATAATATTATAGAGAATTCAAGAAAAAAATAACATTGTATATTAAATGGATAAGCTCAGAGATAGAAACAAATATTAAATATTCTTCCGAAGAATTCATGAAAAACTGTATTTTTATTCCATAATAATATCATATTATTTAATTATGTATTTTTGAACGTCAAATCGCCCAAGGCCATAAAAGTTTCGCCGAATATGCGATAACGCATTAAAAAAATAATAAAAATAAAAAACCGAGGAAAAAGTTATAATTAATTGTACGTCTAAAAAATTGGAAAAATGTACCTAATCAAATTTGGGTCTGGCTTTTTTCATCATGCGAAACATTTAAAAAACTGGCTATTATATACATAGTATTTATGTACCCACGCATCACAAAAACTCAGGACGCCGCCGGCCGATCGTCGAGCATCCAATTATTATATATTATTATCGTATAATAATAAGTTATTATTAAACGTTATTATTAATAACGAACAAGTGGTTTGTGCCAACGAGAGTATAGCGAGAAGAAAATAGAAGTCGGTGGCACTTGCATTGCGTACTAGGGTTCTGAACTTGAAATATTTCAAAATTGAACATTTCACCCTTCTGGAAATATTTCAATGACATTTTGAAACTTTGTGTTTTTCTATTAAACTTATTCGGTCATAGACGATTAGCATTAATTATTATAGATTCCCCCCAGAGAAAACATCAACTATGAACGACTAATTATCAACCAAGGTTTACGAACTACTCGGTTAATGGTTATACATAAGGTACCTATGTAATATAAATGGAACTATTTATTATTGGTTATTAGTTATTAGTTTATTACCTTTCAAATTCACTCAGTATTGGCTATTATGTATTAATTATTAATTATTATTGTTCGATACAATAAACCGACTTATAGTTATGACTGAACTTATACGAGTAATAAACTTTATTTCACGTATGTATAAGTAATATTTCAAGAGAATTAATTACCGAATTTTACAACTCTATAACTAGTTGTACCCGCCACGGATCGAGTGGATGACTGTTAGTGTGCACCAGAAATCAGCGCTGGCCGCTTCTTTCCTGCTCGAAACTTAAATTAAAAAATTGCACTTACCCCGGACCGGTCTTTAATTTTTAATTTAAGTTCAGCAGCTACACTATCAGACCCGTTAGTAATTCTATACACACCGTTCAAAGGAAAATATTTCACTATTGAACTTGTAAAATGTACGTTTTATTTTTGACCCGATTCAGAGTAACCACGACCATGTTCAACCACATTCAACCGGAAATATATTTCTTATGCCCCGGCCGGTGTTGATCTCTAGTGTTCACCACTGTACATTGTGATGTCTTTTGATAAGGGTTGTGAATACATTTGGTCACATTGACCTAAAATCCAACACTAATATCATATGGGTACAAATAGACACGACGTTTGAGTGCACACGGAATAAAACGTATATCAAAGTGTTTATTTTACATTACCAACGTTTTGCATAGAAAATCAAAGAAAGTTTGTGTAAACATACAATATACAAGACAAGTTGGGTACTATGAATTTAACGATGACATACATACGTAATAGGTAGTGTTTGAAAATTTCATGAAATTTAAAATTGTGAAATATTTCAGCATTTTAATAAATGGCGTTTTTTTATTAAAATAAGTTTTATATTAAGATATAATTGTCATATATAATATATTGCCTTCATAATTGTAGAGTATATATTTATACTTACACTTTGGTATTATAAATTTAAAATGGTATTCAAAATTTTAAAATTATAAAATGTTTAAATGATGCAAATATACAATATTAACAATATTAATATTATTTTTATTGAATTATTACATTAGAACACTATGCATTAATATGGAATTACATATATATATATATGTAATGTAGTATTTTGGCATATAGCAAAGTTTTAATAATATTATAATTTAGTTTCACATATTTATATTATATCTTTATATCTGTAGACAATAAACATAATATATTAATATTATTTAGTCACAATAATAGTAGGTACCATATTATATCGATAAACGACGATAAGCAATTCCTTTGAAAAATAACGAAGTTTTGCTATAAATTGACGAAAACAAGACCTAATATTGTAATAAAATGTCGACCATAGCACTCATATTCCATTAATATCAATGATTATACTTAGAGCTCTTTAACGATAAAACTAATAATTGAAAAATAAAAATCATTAATATTTGTATTAAAAAAATTTCAATGTTTCACCATATAGTGAAATATTTCATACTCCAAACTCTAGTAGTAGGTCATAAATTTACAGAAATAACCATATTACAATAAAATGGTTTATTTCGACATTATTTTTATTCCCCTTGAGTTTGAGCATAAGTAACGATAATTAAATTTCCAATAAACATGTGTATGCTACTATATTTGTCGACGAATTCAAGCTGAGTGTTATTCGGTAATTTTTTTAAACTCTATCCACATTATGTCTGTTATGCGATTTCTCCTGCCTGTAAATGCTAACGTTTCAGTAATAATTAGGTCTATAAGCATGTATGCATTGCTATGTTTTTTTGCATCGTATTTCTAAAAAATGTGTTCAGCTATGTCCACATTTCACCTCATAAATTGATAACACATTATCCATTTTCGTACAATTATTTAAGCTTGATGAATATGACTATAGGATAGTATCTTAAAATATTTGTACACAAAAAATAAATGTTCACGTTAAATTTAAGCGAAATGAGACGTTTAAAAGGCTAAATCCCACACCATAATATTTCGTTCGTAACTCCAATTTCATACACCAGTGATTTTGCCTTTGACGAAAATTAATTTAAACATTATTTGGATTTATTTAAGAGTAATGGATTAGCAAAAAATGATTTAGCTCACATATACAGTCATTTCATTTAATTTATTTTTAAAAGATTTTAAGATCCTCGGTTAAGTAAATGTTCAGCTTTCCTGAGTATATATCGACCCGGAGACTTATTTTTTAAGGTAAGATTCGTTTTAAATTTTTTTTTCTACACAACAAAATATAAACTTAAAAATGAGAATACATTTATTTAAAATACACTTATTTGTTTAATCTGTACAAAAAGTATTCGATTACAAAATATACAAATACTTAAAAAAAGTATCTAAAGATTTTTTTATAAAATGATTTAAATCATGAGTTACCTCATATTATATCAACTGAACCGGATTTCTTTTTTAGTGTTAATATAATATTATGTATTACATTAGTTTAATAGAACATTTTAAACCCCGTTATTTGGTTTGACAATAAAAATACTCCTCTGTTTACTTAGTCAAAGTTTTTGATTTTTCAGTTGGGTAAAGGTAATTCACTATAAAAAATATGTTCTTATGGTATATCCACAGTACGAAAATCTGTTCAATTGATTCATTAGGTAAAAAAAATACTTATGAACAAAATTAAGCTATTTTTTTTTAGTTTGATTGTTTATAATATGTATTATTATTATGTATTATTTTATTTTTAACAGTATCTTTTTAAATACTTTTTCTAAAGTATTCGTATTAGAACTGAAGTATTTTTTTTTACCTAGTATTCAAATACTTTTAAAAATCAGTATCTGTGCCTACCTATCTGTGGTACCTGAATACTTTTAAAAAGTATTGTTCACAAGATTGGTATGCATTGTCTTAGTTAACCGTTAACAGCCGTCACCTCAGTCTACGAGTAGTGTAAGTTGTGTTTTTAATAAACAATAATAATATTAACAAGAAACAACATTACTTCTGTTATTAGCATAAAATATTATAGGGTTATAAATATTTCACATGAAATTTATACTTTGAAATATTTCAAACTTGAAACTTTCACCCTTCTTGAAACATTGAAAACATATTTTTTAATTTTGCGTTTTTCTGTATATTTTATCACTAGGTGTCGAACTGATTTCATATCTGATTAGTGATCATCGGTATTTAATTTCTGATCACGACGCAGAGAAGATAATAAATAACCTACCTACATATTTGCTTAAGATAGATAATTATTATGTAATATTACTATATCATTTACCAGTTGACATTTTAACTAAGTAGAGGTGTTTACTGTAAGTTCTACTATGGTTTAAATTAAAATTGTAATTTTATTTTTCATAAAAAAAAAAAACATTTCATTAAAGTGTTGTGGAATATTTCAAAACAATGAATTTCATGGCATTTTAGAAGCCTAATAGAAATGTATAAATATTTTTTTTAGTTGAAATATCAAAGTATCAAAGTCATTTTGTATAATATTTATAATTAACACTTCATCCTTTACAACAATCTTGTAGTTTCCCATCTCTGTATACGGTATATACCATATTATAATGATTATACGATACCTAACCTAACCTATTGATATAGTGTTATTATTAGGGCTCGGATTTATATGTATTAAAAAAACCAAAAAATGTAGATATATATGTAATAAAAAATGAAGAAAATATGGAGTGTAAAAAAAAATAAAAAGTATTAAAAATTGCTTTATAAATTACATTATTATCTAATTATCTTGATCTAGATCTTGAAAGCAATGAGGTACCATATACGTACTCAAATTGTCAAAGTCAATAACTTATTATTATTGCAATATCGACTACGAACGTCGTAATGTACAGCGGTATTACGCCGTCGGTGCAGATGCATATTATTATTGCCATAAATCGGCGGCGGCGGCGGCTCGCGAACCTTTTCGGTGGCAGGTGGTTCACACACGCATATACATATTATACACCGTCGCGAGCATTGTGCAGACGTGCGCACTCGACACAGCCTACGATATAATGTCGGTGCACATAATAAAATATAATGTTTAGGTATTGTGCACACGGTGATCGGAATTTCGCGTGTCACGGCGATTTCGTAATAATAATAATAATAATAATAATAGTCATGAGATATTATGCAAAACGGGGAAAAATAACAATGAGTATATGGATTGCGTAATACGATTTGAAGTCGAAAAAGAAAAATTTTCACTATCCGAAAAATTTCAACGAAGTTACCTAATGAGGCACGTGTAAAATTTAAATAATTATGATCAATGTACATGTCGTACATGTGTGCAGCTGCAGACTAGTAGCCAGGATTTTTTTAGCAGTGCTTACATCCCCGATATTATACACATCGATATCCATAAACTACTAAGGCAAAATGTGAAATAGAACCCATAGAACATGTGAAAACACGTCCTAGGTCATGTCCTACAAGGCTACAACTAGCTGTAGATAAATGAAACGTTTATAATGGGTACCTATGTTTTTTGAGTAAATATTTATTACAGAGATTTCATAGTAAGGTTATGAAAAACGGAGAAAAATAACAATGCTCGTGGATTGCATAGTATGATTTGAAGTCTAATTTTTTGAAAAAAATTATATTCGTCACTATGTGGAAAATTCCAAAGACCGTTGCTGACCGTTACCTAATTATACCGTTTACCTATTTCAGGTGTAAACCATATTATACAATATAATTAGTGGCATGGCATTCATGACGCGTGTGCGGGAGCGTAGCCAAGATTTGTTTGGTATAGGGTGTTTTATTTTTGTATTTAAATATAACTTGTAGGGCACGCACTCTCCGCTGTAGTGATCAATCTTCATTCTAATAACATATTAAATATAAAATAAAACTCGTGAAAGCACATGTTATGACGACATAATATTTTGTAGAAATCTGAAGCATATAACAATAATATTGTTGTAAGCATATATTCGTTGCATAAAATATACGGCCAAAGGGAGTGCTTCAATAAAAATGCTTGCTAGGTTAGAGGGGAAAAGGGGCATTAATATTTCAGTCACAGCGATTTCCTCATAATAATAATAATAGTATGCAAAATAATATAATGTGAGTTTATATCCAGAGTTTGAATATAAGATAATATGATGATATATATTAAAGTCGACGTTTTTCAAAAAAATTACAATCCATTACTATTATACGTGTACAGTGCAGTGATAGCACTAGGGGTGGGCTCGGGCCCACCTTAAAATTTAAATAAATTTAGTTTGGATCCTTAAAATTCCTTATATGATTTTAAAATATATCGTAAAAATATTGTGAGTCAATGAAAATATTGTGACATAATTAACAATAAAATATTGTTCATTTTAATGTATGATGACAACATCTTTCTGAACGAGTTAAAAAGTAGGTATGTACTCAAGCCTCCCAAATAGAGACGTTTTCAAAAGTGTCTAAGTTGTATTAATTATACCGTTTGCATAGTTTCTCAATGTAATAATTTTAAACTAATTATGTAAACAGTATAATACAATCAAATTAGTGGCGTGTTGTAAATATGGGCAAATGCCACGGGCCCTTGGCCAGGAAGGGGTGGGGCATTATTATTTTGCATGTCAGGTGACGCGTGTCATAGAATTCCTCCAAAAAAATAATAATATTAAGCACGATAATCGGAGAAAAATATTGTTGTAAACGATTTACACGTAATATTATTATAATAAATTTATAAGTATAGGTACCTAGTCAAAAAAAGGGCATTTTTCAAAACAAATACCTTCATACTCTCGTAAGTATCTACTTTATTCTTTCTATAATTATTGAAGTTATTATAAGCTGTTAGTTTTACATCTTATAATATGGTTAGGTGAAAATGAAAATTGTTAAGTTATACGCATTAAACAAGAGTGAATAAGAAATATAGAAAAAAAAAATTCAAAAATATTGAGTAGACCAAAAATGTATTTCATTTCAGTTATTTCAGGTCTTTCTTTTACACCTTATAACATATTTATATAATATAATATAAGTGCGGTTGATTTTGGCTTACTTTGCATTGTATTATTATTGATAAAAAAAAGTAAAAGGCTTCGTCGATATCCTAACCTTGAGGGTTTGACCAAGAAAAGAAACTAAACTTATATAAAATGCAAAAATGTACGTACATAAATTTATAATTTATAAACCCAAAGGTAATAGAATCACATTAAAAATGTATGACAGTATTGTGAACTCGTCGATTTTTGTTTGGTTTTCAGCCTGTGACTTTTTGGTCACTTCTGTACCATGTTGTAATTCAAATTTACAAATATGGCATTTATATCCTATGCAATATGACAAAGACGGAGGTAAAAGAAAGTGTCGGATTACCGAGTATGCAGCTTGTCACCGACCGTTCTAGGCTCGAAACTAAATTATGTTTAAAACATTTTAACTTATTTGGTTTTCGTTTTAGTGCTTAATATATATCTCACACAATTATAAACAGTTAAGCCCAGCTGAGTATAATGTTTTTGAAAAAGTCAAATATTATTATGATGTAGACTTACGTACCTAGGCATCGATGATAAAACAAATCTGCACAATAACCACGGTCACGAACGATGATTAACTTGCAATATTTGTGAATTATACGTATGCGTGGTCGCATATAACAATAACCTTAAATATTTTTTACACTGTCTTAATATTACAATACAGATGATCGACAACAAATTAGAACATTCTTATTATTTTAAAACTTAAAACCGTTTTATATACTATATAGTGTCTTACTTGAAATGTTTTAAAAATATATAACTGTCATCGTATTATTTTTGCTCGATTGTTGGTACAGATGTTACAATCACTCTTTTGGTTTTCATAAAAACAATTAATTATTCTATAAACCATAATGTTGACTTTTTAGCAAAATAATATGATAGTATTATAATGGTATCCAAAACAAAATTAAAAAGGTTCGAAATAAATCTCTGATTTCATTTACCACAATTCGCAATCGTTTCGAAACAACTCAAATTGTTTGTTATCTTGAACCAACAGCTACTACGAAAGTTTTATCTTCAAAAACGGTTTCAAATCGTTTACATCATGATATCTACGGAACCGTTTTTTAATTCAAAACGTTTTGACTTCGCCATATTATAGATGAACATTATGATACAGTAGTGATGCAGAATATAAATTGCTTAATTTTTAAAAACGTTTTGCACAAGTGCGAATCTGTTGTTATTTTACAGGGTGTATATAGTATAAGATAATTCACCAGCCCATTTTGGTTCTTATTTTTCCCAAACAACTTCAGTTTTACAAAAAAGTGAAATTTCCATAAGGATCCCGTTTCTGATATCACAAATTCCTTTACACTTCATACGTACTTATATCCTATAACAGGACTGTGAATTCATGTAATCAGATTCTTTACATCAAAGAAATGAAAACTTTAATTTTGCACTTTTTTTAAAAATCAAATTTGGAGTTATTTTTTTTTAATTTTCAGGCGATTCCGTTAATTTTTCATGCATGTTTATTTAAAATAGGTAAATTTTATATAAGTTCTTAATTCAAAATATGTTATCTCAAGACGTTTTGTCTGACCATTTGTCATTTGTTATTCTATTTGTGATTTTGATATACAATAATTTATTTAGTGTCTATTATTGACAGCTGTAGTTGCGGTATTACATCGTAATCGATTTTATTTCGCAAACTTTGTACTTTTGTTTGCTCGAGAAATGTTGAAAAAAGGTACTTTCACTTTTAAGGACCTTATCGCTGTTAAAACGCAGTATTTTAGTGCATTTTCACCTATAGGTACTTAGAGAATTATTGAGTAGCTTTTGGGCATTTAAATACTGACTACTTATTACTAACTAAAAGCCTTAACTTATCTGGCCAACTGTGAGTTCACAAAGGTGGGTATTGAGTTGTCAAATAGAGTTTTTAAGCCTTTAGTTCCAAATGTATGCAGTTACAAGTTGTACTGTTTTAAATAACTTTTATATT
Source organism: Aulacorthum solani (assembly GCA_008528875.1). Taxonomy (NCBI): domain Eukaryota; kingdom Metazoa; phylum Arthropoda; class Insecta; order Hemiptera; family Aphididae; genus Aulacorthum; species Aulacorthum solani. Next base: position 12,952 of record PVMI01048049.1, read on the forward strand.
ATACGATATATATTTTGTATAATTATTATAACAGTGCAGTGATTTCAATTTCGTATCGTGCGGAACTAGCAGACAATACTGATTCGCCGATTGTTTTTCGATTTTGATAATATATTTTCTAATAATATATCACAAAGATCTGATGTTTCCGCAGTGTTAAATGTCTGGGTAAATGTGTATGTGAATACTAGGGCAATATAGGGCACTTTATGACTTCAAAACATTTTTATTGAATTGACTTTTTTCAACTGAGTTAAGTTAATATATAACTGTCCATCTCAAATTTTAACTATTTTATCTTTTAAATGCGAAGACATTGAATAATCGACTTAACTCGTCACAGTTAATTGTTTTCACTGACTCGTCCAACCTTGTGCCTATATGCACGTACCTGCTTACATTAAACCTGATAGAAGGAAAACGCGAAATCTCTCCCGAAAATACGCAATACAAAGTGCCGGCGGTACGTGCCTCGCGAACCGCGGTAACCCGCTGCATTACCGATTACCCGGTAAAATCTATAATGGCATACGGCGTGGCGTGCATAATACCCGGCGCACCGACCGGTAAGGTACGCGCGCGCGAGGCGGCGGCGAGGCAAACGGTGAGTAATAATTCACACACCGACGACGACGACGCCGCCACCCGTCCGTCCGTCATTCACGGTGAGGCGGTGAGGCGGTGACGCGTCTGCGCTCGAGGGTTAGGTTAGGAATGCGTGTGCAAAACCCGAATAATTCAATCACTGCGCGCGCGCGCGCTCGCGGCCAGGACTCTCCGTCACCGTCCCGAGCGACCGACGACCGAGCACCCTTAAACGCGCGCTCGCGCGCGCCCGCGCAGGTGACTGCTGCCGCTGCAAGCAGTGCTGTAGAGGTGTAGTGCGCGGACCTTTTTGTTCGCGGCGGCGGTGGCGCGCGGGGACGGTTGTCGTGTGCTCCGCCGGTGCGCGCCGTCCCCCGAACATCTGCCGCCGCCGTCGAGGAACAATACCGGCGGCGCACCACCGGGCCGGCGGCGTTACATGTCGGTGTATTGTGCGTACCGTAAATTTGCGTGCGTGCGTGCGCTCGCGCGCTTGTGTGTGTTAATATTTTATACTATTATTATTATTATTATTATTACTATTATTGCTATATTATTGTATAGCACCGCGGCGAACAGCACGCGCCGTTATTTACTAATAATATAACACGCGCCCCCCCGTGCGCAGATGTTGGGACACCCCGCGCGGGGGCGGGGTAGGAGGACACGATTATACCTACGCGCGCCGCGAGCGGAGAGGAGTGCGTGCACCGCGTGCAGTGTGTGCACTCACGCGCGAGCGCGCGCGCGCACTTTGCGATCCAACGCGGTTACCGCTATTGTATGGGTATCAGCAGCAGCTATTATATAGAGATTCGTTACCGGTCCAAACTCTATTGCCTTGCTTACAGTTATTGTATTTTTTGTTTCGCCTCGTTGGGGTACGAAAAATAATTATTTTAGTTTTATAGACAACGGAATTATGTTATCTTAAAATAACCTACAAAATATGCAGAATATGTATTTAATAATATAAATGAAAATA
>PVMI01048061.1:575-13466 GCA_008528875.1 Aulacorthum solani
TATAAAAGTCCATTTTTTCAAGCTCTACAATTGTTACTTATACTCATTATTGATTTTATGATAAGTAGGCAGTAGGTATATTTTATAATTTAGTTATAAAAACAATGCCTATATAAGTAATCAGTTCCCTCTCGGAAGTCTTATTTTTAATGTCCGGTTGTTTAGTTTATAATAGTTAATAATTCAATAACAATAATATTATCACTATTTATTAGGTGAAAGTGTAAAATTATAGGCGCGGAGGTATCCAGAGTAAACGGGGTACCAAAAATCGTTCTGCCGATAATTTTATGTCAAAACTATTTAACTGTTTACTCTTTACTAAAATGTTTGCTCGTATGACTAACCGGCTTCTTCAACGGTTTAGTGTTTCTGGTATCTACATTGATAATACATTTTTTTTTTTTGGCGATGAACAAACTTCATGTTATTATTATATTGCTGTATCAGTGAACAGTCAGCAAACCGTTTGCTTTCGTTACCACCGCTTAAACACTTCTAATGATGAATTATCCTGATTAATTGATAACATTTTCTTGTTAGGTGTAGCGCTGCTGCCTGTTGGTTACCGAGTTACTTACTGTGTTATCACTTATCACATATTATAATAGGTATGACAAGAGCATTTTTCAATGCCAACTAACCTACTAGATGCAACAGGATGAACCGACTGTTGCCCTGGAGAGTGGAGATAATGCTTTTCCTATAATGTTATAAGTTATAACATTACTTAAAATATACTAATATATACATGGCTAATAGGTCAATTCACTCTATTATTAAAGCCTACTATACACAAAATTAGAACTTCTGAAGTGCTGAACACGAATTGGCAATGTTGTAAGTTTTTAAGCTGAGACAACACATACGGGTGTCGGGGATGTGGTGTCCTCCTATTATGAAAATCGATTAACTTAATTATTTGTTATTAATTAATAATTTTTTGGTGCTTAATAAATAATATTCATAGAGACATTGACAAAATATGGACCAATAATAGATTCATTTGCTTCCAAAAAAGAATTCTTTAGATTTTAAAATTTAACTTCAGTATTATTATTGTTTTCATAATTATGCCTGCTCTATTCAATATAATAATTTTTAATGTTAAACCGTTGATTTTATCTAATGAACCTATTTCGATATTTTATATTCAAAACATAATATTATGCATTACTATTGGATAGTCAAACCGTAATTTGGTTTAAAAAAAATTGAATAAACATTTTATTAATATTGGAGTATTTTATCATATTAAAAGTAAATAATCTCAAAATAAGCACTCCTCCGCCGAAAAAAATTAATTCCTGACTCCAGTACTGAGGTAGTTTATATGGACTATGAGTTAATGATGAATTAATGGATTGAAATTCCAATAATTTTCTAATAAAAAATTACAACGATTTCGTTTAATTTAAACTTAAATACTTACCAACTATAGCCTTTAGGTACGATATAAGTTATGACTTACAACTATATAGCTAATTATAAATTTAAATCCCAAGACACAGTGAAAAGTTAAATGTCTTATAAATTACAAATACCTATTAAATACTAAATATAATATTCTATGGGTATCTCTACAAAAACTTGATAGCAATAAATCTATTATTAACAGTTAATTCTCACCATCTCAAGAAAAAAAACATTATTTTAGTTGCGAAAAATAGAATTTTTTCAAAAATGTTATTTATAATATTATATTCAAACAATGTAAAACAATATTTTTAAAAACATTGATAGATACTTTTCGAGATAATGTATGTTTACTGTTAAAAGAATCACTCTGTATAAGTTTTTTATTAAAATAAAATTATCATTTATCATTCGTTATGAATGATCTTAATGACCTTAATAATAACTAGTAATGTAATGCGTTTTTTTTAAGTTTACCATCGGTTCTCTCGATACAAATGTTTTGTGTTTAAAATAATTATTATACTATTGGTTTTAAATTATTATAGTTTATACAGTATACCTATATTTATTCGATTGTAATTTGTTAGTTATTACGAACTATTAATTATTATTGTTGTATAATAGGTTTATATAGAGTTAAGACATTTATATAATCATATTTTTACACACAGCCATACTAGGACTTGAGCTTGGAAATTTGTAGTTAATTATATTCTCGGCACTACTATTATACGTATTTAATTGTGTATGATATACTTGCGCATTTATACATTGTTACACAGTTCCGTGGCAATGTGGCATGATCAAGTAGAGGATCAGGGATTCAATATAATTTATACCTACTATTATTTTTTTCTTTGTATAGAAAATGAGTAATTACTAATTAGTAATTATTTAATGTTATCGTTTACAAAAACCTCCTAGTTTTTCTTTAGTTACCACTTTGTTAATAACTATATAGGTAGATAATACAAGATAACAATAAGATATATTATTGCTTTAAGTTTGAACAGTTAAATAATAGCATAAAAGTGGAAATAGACATAAAACTCCTTTTACAGACAATTCTTTTTTTTTTAATTTTGAGTTCTAATAATTATTTTTACTTAACTATTTTACGTTAACTTAAAATCAAAAAACAGAAATCTAGCAAATGAAGTTACCAAAATTATAACTGTTGTAATCCGAACGTTAAGCGCAAACAGTGCAGCTTGTAACGCCGCGATTATACTACTATTTTTACAATAATCCTTAATATATTTCACAATAATTTAACTCACACCCATCGTAGATTTTCACAGCAAAATATAGCAGGATAAGTTTTTAGGTTTTACTTCCGACATGAGTGACATTGAAGGACATCTGCCTGTATGGTATAGACGCTGCCACCTGTTGCATTTGTGGTTTTCAACTTATTAAACAGTGTTTTGAATTTTCACATTTTGATTTCACGATTTAGCCTAATAAAAAAATGATGATTATTAAATAATATTATGATTTACATTTACAGTTTAAAATAATTTGCTTTGATCAAGTGGTAATATTCATATTTTATACCACTATATATTTTGATAATTCTAGGTCAATTCTCACTAATATTGAGAATAACAAAGTGAAATGGCTACTTAATGCGTTAATAAAACGGTCGACGGAGACAAGTAACAGAATATTCGAGTATAATTTATAGCGACGTACGTTTCCTTAGCCCCCACATAAAGAATTTTTTTAATTGATATTCCATAGCAGAATATTTTTTGGAATACTACAGTAGCTCGGAATATAAAAATAGAATTTCGAACTAGTAGCTAATTATAATATTATAAGTATTTAAAATTACGGTGAGCGAAGTAGTGGACTAACATTTTGAAGGGTATATAGTATTTACCCATCTGCGATCTGCCATCATGTACCACTACTCCATTCATCTAAATTTCCAATAAATATTTAATTAACCATGTGTACAGAATTTTTATGTGGCACTAAACTTAGAAAAATATTCTGTGTCAGTACATGAAACTAAAAATGTATTCAAAAAAAGAATACACTTAAAAAGTATGACAATAAAATAACATTGTTTGCCATTAGGTACATTAAATTATATAATATGAAAATATTTTCAAAAAATTGAAAACTTTTCCAAATAACTGTAGTATTTATAGGCATTTCAATAGTTTAAGCCTTGTACTATTAAGCATTTTCTAGACAAATATTTGGCACTTCTCGTGCTATTTATAGTCATTTGAAGTGTTCGACTTGTATTAGTTATTTTTCAATTTATAACAATAACATATTTATTTTTGTCTTAAAGCAAATTTAAAAATATTGCCAATACTGATACAATTTTTATTTAGGATTTAATTACAAATTTTAACAACATCGTTTAATACATTTTTCTTAATCAATTTTAGTTGCATTGCAATAATTTCAAAAAAAAAATTAAAATTATAGAGATTTGGGAATGTGCATCAATATATAGATACTTACGAATAATTACTTTACAAAGTTAATTATTCAAAATACCCTGATAAGTTTTAAACTATTTTTACAACAAACTTATTCACATTATTCAACTTTATTTCATTACGTTTTTGACAATAATTAGTTAAACCTACCAAAAATAAATATTGAATACAAGATAAACTATATGCTTCAAAATAAATTGACATAACAAAAATAATTTATTTTATTTTTTAATAACAGTGTTATAAGTAATTAATTATTTATACAAATTATTAAATTTATAAGTACAATAACTGTCTCTATTTATTATTACATTTTTTTTTGATTTGACATTATATGTTGTGGTCGATAGAAGGGATATTGATGATCTATGTTTTTTATAAAAGATATTTCATATAATATAACTTCAAAAATAGAAGTATTTAAATTTTTTCAAGCTTCAGAATGTACCTACAATTTAATTTTAGTGTGGGACGCATACAATTTGTAAATGGGTGGCGTATTGGCTGTACACAACTTCTTTATAGTTTATGGTGACCTATTTAATGTCGAGATACCTACACTTAAAACCTCTGATAAGAAGCAGAACGAAATTTACTGATAATCAATATTATATGATAAAGTGAGACATTGGGTACATATTAATTATTATGACAGTTTATTTATTTTAGATTTTTTTTCCATTAGTTTTTACCACACTTTAGAATTTAGACCACAGTGCAAAGTTAGCGTGTCGCCTCACTATTTATATTCATTTTACAAACATTCTTATACTGTGACTCGTCACTCGTCGTTTTAATAAAATATCATGTTCTACTAATATAAGGAGTATGAACTATTAAATTATAATAAAGTAGTATAGGAATTCTATAAATATTGTCGTTTATTATAAATAAAATCACGACTTAATACAAATATACTTATTAAACAGTATTATATTATGATTAGGTATACAATACAAAACCTAACCCATGTAAAAATTATTTAAATTTAATTAAATTCTTTATCATAGTAGTTATAACTTATAACTTACAAATTAAGCTTGAATTTTGAACGATATTTGTATTATTTAAATTAATTATTTACGACGTTTTAATTAAACTTTTTGTGTTTATAAATAACTATGTACCTACATTTAATAACATGTAGGTAATTAATTATTAACCAAAAAATGTAACTACCATCATAGTACATATTATAATTTACAAATTTAAAACAGGTACATTTTAAACTATTTTAAATTTTCTTTCTTTCGAAAAATACTTTTTAGAACATTAAAATTTAAGTAAAAAATTCTAATTAAAATAACATTTACAAAAAAATAAGTTGTCATTACCTATACAGATGAGTCACGCTAACCCAAACATTGATAACTCAAATTTTTTTGTGGCCCCTTGTCTCTTGAAGGGTTCTTAAGTTGTGTTTAAGGTATATAACTTGAAAAATATATGAGTCGAGTATAATTTTATATACCTCGAGATTCGAGTATAGAAATAGTCAATAGATACTCGAAAACCCCTGAAAATTCCAACTTAGTGAAATGTAATAAATCTACTATATACCATTTTATTACAACTTATATAAGCACCCATAATTTTTAATAAGTATTCATTATTTTTAAATTTAATTAGGAGCAAATTAAGTTAAAACATTAAAATACATAGCTGGTAATTCTAAATGTAATATTACTTTTACAATAAATTATACCTATTTCTTGCTATATATTGGTATTTAATTAATTTTGATCACAATTTTTTTCATGATTCATCTTCATTTAACGAAAGAATTATTTTTCAATACAAATTTGAGACGTCAAAATATACCTTTATAAATTTGTATAATATTTATTTCTAAATGACTAAATAAATTATAATTATATTATTTGCATTTAATATTTGTATTTATACGTATCAATTTATATGAGTATTCACAATAAATATTTTTATAATATATTTAATAGGTCATACATACAATTGTATTATTACATTGTATTATATTATATCTGTACGCAAGATTACTATTTTTTGTGGATTTATTAAAATACGAATACTTATAAAATGGGTTTTTAAAGTTCATTAATATTTAAAATAATGTTTAGACATATTTAATAGATTCCAAATTATAATTACGTTTTAAATAAAGTAGGTACAATACAAGTAGGTTGTTAATTTCATGACGGATATTAACCTAACAAAAAATTGATACTTTCATTATTCGATAATACTAGTTTGAAAATAATTTTGTACAAACAACAAGGGCAGACATAAATATTATGTAATGTAGGGTTGTTATTTTACATTTGTACAACCCGTCGACACACGAAAGCAGTTTCAAAAAATAAAAAACTATTTTAAAGCATTGAAACATAATAAAGTGTCATGGTCGTGTTGCATTAGTAATGTAAGTAGTATATAGTGTTTAACCACATTTCTGTCTTCCACGTCGCCTTTATTATTTTGATTTCTCCCACCGAGCGAACCAGGCGATCTAGGGTAGTGGTTACTGGCATGCAGCAGCCTACAAAATAATATGTGCTCGCCGGTCGGCCATATTTCGAACCAGTACGGTTGTACGGCAGTACGTTAGTAGCGGCTTCTTGGCACTAACTGTATTTTCATGAGTTACTTCTCAAATATTTAATGTTTAATTTTTAAAACTTAAAAATTATTTTTCGTTTTATCAACTTTGTTTTACGTACATTCAAACATAAAATTTGATAATAATTTCATTTTATTTCTTGCAAATTAGTGATATTTTTTATTAAAAAAAATACCACTACATCAACCGTGAGTTTTTGTCACAACAATTTTGGTTACGGGTAATACACTAGTGTACTACCTACAAAATGAAACTAACAAGGTCTGTATGTTAATATATTATTATAATTATGAAACTTAAAACATCTCAATATATTAAATTGATTATTCAAATCGAAATATTTTGTTCATAATATTATATTAAGCTATTAAGCATACCTACTGTATGCTGTATAATATTTAATGTTTAAAGTTTAAACATTATTTTAATAATCAAAACTTAGAGTAAATAACTACTTTACTTATATTTTTAAATTTAATTTACATTCAACTATTTTAAAAGCCCAGAAGAGTGACTTGAACACTACAATTACTCAGTGCGATTATGTTTTAATCAGTTGAACTATATAGATTATTGTATAATTATTAGTCTCCCTTTCCATTTCTAATAAGTTAATAATGTTATCTTACTTTGTAAGAAACCAAATGCTTCAGAAAGACCGATTACACAGAATAATTTATTTAATTTGATACTGATATTTACTTTTTATGAAAAAAAAATACATTTAAAGTATGTATATTACATTTTAGACGTATATTACAAAACCATTTTTACACGATGATTTTTAATTAAGGCTGCTGAAAAATAAACTGAGTTTTATTTTTAAAAAAATATTATTTAAAAAATTCATCAACATGGTGTTGAAATATAAATTAGGACGTTGAAGAAAAGCTGCAGCCATTTTAAAAATTATTTAAACATTACAGGAAATCTACCATTATTTTTTAACTACTAAAATATTCACAACATTTGGGTTTAACAGTTTTGACTGCATTTGTGTAACTGTTTTACTAAAAAGTTATCTCGAACAAGTGCAAGTTATTTGTCTATCGAGGTAAAAAACGTATTGGTACATAAAGAAATTTGATACTTTTATGTGGATATAATATTATATGTGTGTGTGTGTGTGTTACCAACCGTAAAATGAACATCACCTATATTTAATAATTTTAATAATCTATATAGTTCAACCACAATCATTGTTAAAACGATCTCACAGCATTTATGGTTAATCGATGTATAATTTTTTAATTTGTATTTAATTTTATCTGTGGCGTAGTTACTAGCACTAGTTGTTCGAGTATAATGATGTAATGTTAATGTATAAACTATAGTTTGTGACTTTGTGGGGCACGAAAGTGTTTTACATATTTTACGTTCAATAGTGCGTGTAAACTGTAAGTTAATTATTAATTTAAATTCAAGTTGACATGAATGATTTGAATATGGGAAGGTATCGAAATTCGAAGAACGCTAATGCCTATTAGCTAGTCACGATATTCATTACGAAGTGTTTTTTTAAAGATTGGAATTTTGATGGGCATACGTTCATAACCTTACAATTCACAAATAATAATAACGTGGTGTAGAGTTTCGGCCACCAGTTGGTCACCTATCCTCAAATAGTCAGAACGGTTATTTGGTCACCATTCAATCTTAATTAAAAAAGACGGAATCTGTTCTCGATAAATGTTATAATACCGAGTAACCGAATGACAATGAATCGTTTATTCGTTTCACATTTTGATTTACGATATAGGTACTCCACCAATAAAAATTAATGAAAAAAATGTAATTATAAAATTTGTTTAACCATTGGACATTGGTATACACAATATTTCGTATTATTATCAAATGATAACTATTAATTATTTGTATATTATAATTATTCATTTTACGCTATATTCTTAATTCTATAGTATAGTAAATCATCAAAAAATAATAATACATTATTTGTATTATAATAATCAATTTTACGCTATATAGGTACTGAAGTGTGAATAGTTAATATTATCAAATGATATTTGTTTATTGTTTGTACCTGGTGCCTACTATGATAATTAATTATACACTATATTCTTGGCTGCATAAAGTTTATAAAACAATACAATGTTGTAAATAATGATTTATCAAAAATGTCTTTGATGTGTTTATCATTAATTTGAGATTAATTAATGTTAAAATATTAGGAAATATAAAAGATTTTCTTAAAGCTAAAGCTCTATACTATTATATTATATGAGTAGTATTGAAATTAAAATTAAATCAAAAGCTGACGAACTGACGTCGTAGGTTATAGAAGGTTTAGATCTATTTATTTATAACGTACTTTAATCGTATTCAAGTTCTATCCAGTGATCAATACGACAAAAGTATTAAAATAACAGAAAATACATACAAATTTATCAAAAATCTTCAAAATAAATTATTATGAACATTTCAATGAAAAAAAAAATACAACTTACCTGCCAATAAAGCAATAAGTTTAATTAAAATTGTTTTAATTTTTAATTAGATGACCGATTTGTATAGTTTTTTATCAGGTTGAAAATTAATATTTTCTCCAACATAATGTACACAAATATTAGAACATTTTAAATTTTAAATTCCAAAATTTTATATGAAGTGCTATAAACATAATATTTTTCATATATATATTAAATAAACGTGTTAACTGTATTAATACATAAAATAAAATAATTAATTTCAATCAATATTTGTATTACTTACTTATAATTAAATACAACAAGTAAGAAATTAAAAACAAATACATTCAAGATGATCCATATTTTATTGTGCTCAAATTTACTCGAACATGTCTTTATCTTAAAGACAGTCATAACTATAACGTAGAATAAGTCAAGGTAAATCTACATTACTTATTACTGCTTACTAGCAATGACAACCTGTACACGAAAATGCCAAAAAGTGTATTATTACCTATAGAGGAATGCTAAATGAAAAAAATTACTGATATAATTTTATTACATCGAACATGGATACAACAAAAGCAATCTTGGACATTGACATTTTAACTCTGAAAATTTTCCTTGAAAAAATTGCACATGACATCTAATTTGATAAGAACATAATTATTATAGCCGAGTTCAACGAGATAATTAAATAATTATTGACCAAACCATGTACCTATACAAGAATAATTGGCGAGCAGCTACGCACGGAACAAATCGACGAGCAATAATCATCTCAAACAATTTAATCAAATTTGCTATATACACTCTGGTAGAATAGCACGAAGTGTTGTGTGCGGTCATTTAAAACCTTCATTATATACTGGTAAAATAATATAAAAATTGTTGATGAATGCAAGACCTAATGGTATTAGGGAAGAAAATTGAATTGTCGAAACCAACATTTATTTTTATGTTGGTCAAACATGCAGTATGCATTATATCAATATCATAAACTATGTATCATCATGACGTTTATAGTTGTCATTGATTGTCAACGGTTTTCACTACCACATTTTAACGGACAACTATCAAATCACGGACCTATGGCATTAATTGGGCTGTTGGCGAATAGCGACATACACTTTGAAATACCATTTCTGTCTAGAGAAGCATGGGTAGAGTTCAACGTTCATAAAATTCTGATATTTGTATTTATTTATTTCTTATGTCAATCACTGCAATCACAGTTTGGGTTTCCGGAGTGTAGTGGTTGTAGTTACAACAAGAACAAAGTATTTATTGTTTTATTATAATCCTATAATCCAACCTAAGTCACAAAATATAATGTGTGAAGATTCAAGGAGGAACGATCAGATGACGTCATGCCTTGTCGGACTAGGCATGTTGAATAAGTAATGATTGAAAAAGTTAAAAACTTGCGAACTTAACCATCAAACATGGAAGAAGTACGGATTCACAATGAGTGATCGTCGTTGCTTGCGGTTACTATACCTCCACTTTAAATCTATAATAGATTTTAGGGATCAATGGATTTTTTCATGTCATGTTATATTTGAATTTCCAAAATTATGGTTTTTGACAGTTAGAATTTTTAAAACTTGAAAAAAAAATTAAGTATTTTAAAGTCAGTTGCATTCGTATTTATATATTATAATATTATTCCTACGATAAAATCTCATAATTTAAGTTCAGAAATGTACCTATTTCATAATCAGAGAATATGACGTATAGTATTTTTAGGTACGCTTAACTTAATTTAATTTTTATATAATATACTTAAAAAGGAAAAGAAAAACATTACCGTCTTGAATTTGGTTTATTATCCATCTTAATTTAATTTAATTGTTTATAATTGATCAATATACATTTTAAAATAAATTTTAACTACAAACAAATACACGTTTTTACACAAGTCAGTAAGTTCTTATATACGTAACACATGCGGAGGTGATACAGTCTTCCGAAAATATGGCTGGGAGTAACGGAAATATACCCACCTATATAATATGTCGAAGTCCATGTCCATTGCATGCCTCAAGAATAAGGTAGAGTTCAAAAAAGAGTAGACAACGAGTTATGGTTCCGGGAGCGGATGAATGCTGAAGGTTTAGTGAAGACTTTTATTATAATATGATAAATTGCTATAATCGATTTTGCTTAGACCAAAATAAAGTTATGTTAGGTATTAGAAAGTCTTTAATGTTGAGTACATACTGATTAGCAAAGGTGGGCGAATTAATGACATACGTAACTTAACTCGAGTATATGCGAACAACGTTGCATGAACATTCTGCAGTTGTGAGGTAAAAGTAACAAATAATATTATATTTAATACTAAAAATCTAAAGTTAATATTGAAATATTTTCCTGATTCATTCAAAAATAGTTTATTTATTTTTATAATTGTACGGGTCACACGTATACTAATTGTGCAACTTTCATTTATTTTTAAAAACAATATTTAACCACTTTGTAAATAATTCAACCTACTATTCTTACTTATTGCACACGGTAATAATTTAGGCGATTTCTGTGGTGTGTGTCCACTAAATTTTTAAACAAGAAAAATGTGTTTGTTTATTTTTATCAAAAATCATTATTTGATAATATTTCATTATCATTATTCATTATACACGAAATAATTAAATAAATAACTATTTGATTAATTTTTATTATTTTAAAGTTTCATTGTTTTTTTATAAAGATCTAAAACATCGGTAGCTGAGGACATTTGTACCTATGAATGGTGTGAATAAATTAATATACATATTACTTACATAGGTAGTTGGCTTTTATAAATTATTTACAATTTATTGTGTTATACAGATTTAATTAAAATTAAATTGAACATTTTTTCTTGCTTCAGTATTTATAAATACCTATGTATAAACATGATTTTAACTTAATACATGTACAATATACCTATTACTTTTAAAATAAACTATTAAAAGCTTAAGTTATTATTTAAATTAAAAAATAAACTGACTAATCAAGTAAAAAGTACTAAGAAATTAACTTTTTAACTAGTTGATACTTGATACCTACCTTTGCTAGTTAGTGGTTCTTAGCCCGACTTTTTAGCTACTAATGACAATTTACTACATACGCAATGTAGGACCTAATGCTCAATGCTCACAATCAAATATGGATAGAAAACAAAACACCGATACCAATCTGGATTGCAATAATCGATACGGATTCAGGATTCTAAAATAAATCTGGTTATCGGCTTTAACATTTTAAATTGAATTTGAAATAAATTAATATTATATTTATAATAATATGCTTCGTCTGAAAAAGATACTCAAAAGCTTATCTAATAACCTAAAACATTTTTGCTGTAATTGGACATGGATTAGGTCTGAAATTCTGTACAGATGTGGTTCAAATATCCGGATGGAATTAATTGAATTTGAAAATAATGTATATTTTAATCTTGATTGTGGGGATTGGAAACGATTTATCTTTAGCACTACAATGCAGTATTTATTTTTGTTTGTAATAATACCGGAATAATGCTCATTTATTTATTGCTGCACACTACAGTGCTCGGTGCCTATTGATAAAATATCAAGATTAAAATTTATTTTTATTTTTTGATATAGCGGTTGAAAATGAACTATTTTTTTTTACTAATATAAAATAAATAATCCATAAATAATACATGTAATATTTATATTTTTCCAAAGTAAAACATGTCAAAAAAATATTATTCCCTAATATCGTCTTCGTTTGTTTTTTGTCTTACACAAATTTTAGTTCTAATTTATTTAATAAACATTGAATGTAAAAATAATTTCTTTTCAATTTTCTAAATTCATAATATTGTACCTATCAGTAAAGCTGTAATATCATTTTTTCTGTACGTTTATTTATAGGTATACATATTATACAATTATAAACATGTTGACATAAATATATTTGTGTGGCTATAACATTTTAATTGCATTTATTTATAGTTATATTTTTTGGTTTTTCT